>DWJZ01000074.1:0-47370 GCA_018249125.1 Asbolis capucinus
GCAGTACAAATTAGATAAGGTCTATTGTATTACTAAAACTTGGTAGGTACCTAATCTGACGATAAATCACGAACCTTCACAGAAGTATCCGCCCTGTACCGCGGGTAGCTTGGACGAACACTAGCCAGCACTATCCTGACAACAATAATTTCCCGGCCTGGAATACCCCTCGCTTACTAGTCACTACCAACTAGACCGCAAACCCTATTCAAGGCCATAAGAATGCAGACCCGTTCAAAAATTAAAAGAAAATCTGAAACGAAAGTTTTTACTTCACTAAAAACCTGCTCAGAGTAATACTAAAAATGCAATGAAACATAAAATTTGTAGCAGCAATCTTCGCGCAGACTACGCTAACTCTGCCTACTCGTAATTACATGTACAGTACAGTACTCGGCTATCTACTGAAATAAGCTGCAAAGCTATAAAACAATTTGTTTGTACGAAACAAAAGTGAAAAATAAACATTTTCTACATTCAAATTGGCCAGTTATAATTTCGTTCTGTGTTCTACAAGGCATAAAACTGTTTAACACTACAATACAACGGAATTTGGTTGTTAGTGCAGCGAAATACAACTTATTTTGTTTATATTACGCCTGTTACGAGCATATGTTATTGAACAATAGGTGTTTAAAGAAAGGTTTTTAAGAGTCGACGGCCTGAATGTTTCAACGCAGTTACACTACATTAGTATAGGCCATAACAACGAAGCAAATTAAGCGCGTCACTAACTAGCACTAGCAGTTAGCAAACTCGACAGAATTCAAGATGTATTAGCAGCCTATGAACGTGTGTGACGTCGGACACACCAGTCACATATTAATTCGAATGATTGATCGATTGCAGCGGATGCCATACGATTAACAATCCATCATAGCTATTGACCTATGATTCCGCATCCTATAACTGTACTAGACAGAGTACCAAGCAGACTTGTATTGGGTTTAAAGATTTAAAGATTTATTTAATATCAAATTAAAAATTACATAACAAAATGTTATTGTTCGTAAACAGCAGAAATACTTGACAAACTGTGTCGCTACTGTTTACGCCCGCCTCAGAGTACAACATAATATACAATATTATAAATACAAACAAATAACGTAACATATAACTATAATTAACAATATAAAATAGTAGTAAAGGAATAAAGGGAAAAAGCGTAAGTGTATATATAGATATGTGGAAGTGTGTTATGTCTGTGTATGAATAAAATGTGTGTGTGTGTGTGTGTGCATGCAAGTGTGGGTGTGATTATATGTATCTTGTATGTTAATATGTTTACTGTTTTGGTGAACTATCAACTAGAAATAAGATAGATGAAGAATGAATAACGCAGGACATCACAAATATACTCTACCTTCCAAGTATATAGTGCTTATATTACCCCATCTTTATCATTCATACCAACTAGTATCTGTTATTAATGTCCAAGGTCCAATGGAAGCGTTCATAGCCTAGAATTTGTTTCGATTGGAACCGATCGAAAAAATAAAGCAACAGCGGGCGCGGTCGTTAGGAGAACGGGTGACTGCTAGTGCCAAAAATTTCATGAACGCTTCCGTGCTTCGGAGGGCACGTAAAGCCATCGGTCCCGGTTGTTGTCGTAATGATAGCAATCCCGAAGCCATCCAAATACAGGTTGGCCACTAAACCCTTCACCAATTCGCATTGAAGCAGCATGGAGTATGCTGTAACCTCCTCAGTATGAGGATCCGTGCTCAGTAGTGGGCCATCGTTGCGTTGAAACCATTGTCCATGGTGATCACCATCACGTAGCCCGTCTGCTGATTTGCCTGCTTATCAAATAAAAAAAACATTTACCTACTTATTAGGTATATGTATAATCTGTTCTTTGGCCATTCTTGTCCCTTTCTTCTATAAACATTTTTTTATTCATTAATTCATTCAATTTTTTAATCAATTTTCTCTGCCTAAATGTTTGAACAGAAAAAATATTTTTGTTAAATAGCAGTAAAATAAGTTCAGCATAAAAGGTTGCAATTTTCTATGTGGCACACAGTTACAATAATAAACCTTAACTTGCCTATTACATCGCGCAAATAAGCGCACATACGTACAAGCGCAAATAAATTCATGACCTACATTGATTAGGTCAAAAGTCAAATCTAAGAGATTTAAAAAAAAAATTGTTTAGGAAAAAGTTAGTTATTTTCTAATTATTGTGCAATTAGTTAGTTTCTAATTGTTGTATTATAACTATCATAACAAATAACATTTGATACTCAAGCTTTTTATATAACTCTTAATTCAATAATTCAGATCACTCAGATGATTTAATTAATTTGAAGAAAGAACATTTCTTTATTTCTTTTCTTAACGTAGTACCTATAAATAAAACTGAAGTATATACTCTGTGACATAGATAGTCTTGTTCCTAAAGAAGAGCATCCCGTTTAAAACGCGAGGCGAACAATTTTCTATTTATTTAATAGAAAAATATGGGCGTCCTGTTCGTAATTCGGTTGGAGAAAAGAGGTTATGTTGTTCAATTTAATAAAGTCTAGGGCAATTGGCGCCGCGCGCCCGTTCCCAGTGAAGTGGAGAGCCATCGCTCTCTACGAGCAATGCAATTCGCCTGCAGTCCTATAAAGAGCCCGAAAAGCACCAATTAGACGAGACAAATTCGCATTTAGCATTCAGCGCTCAGCGTGAGCACCCGTCAATGGGATAGTAAACGTTTTGCCTCTTTGAAGTTGAACACTGAGTTAGAGCTCGTTTTGCTTATTAGGGATAACTCATGACAGGACACTATGGTTGACTGGCTGTTTGGTCTAGTGGTTAGTGAACCTGACTACTACATCAAAGGTCGTGAGCTCGATTCCCACACAGGTCAAACTTTTCTGTGATGAACAGGAACGTTGGTTCTGTGAGTCTGGGTGTAAAAATATCTATATAAATATGTATTAAAAAAATATAGACGTATTTTTATCAGTGGTCTACGGTTGTCTGTAGTAAAATCTAACACTAAGTTTTGGGTCAGATGGCCGTGTGTGAGTTGTCTTGATGGTACATCCCCTAATAAGGAAGCCTGAAATGTCCTTCATTATATTTAATCTGAAGGGATGAACAGTCGAGCTGAAATGCTCGAAGTTTGAGACACGACAAGGCCTAACGATTGTACTATCGCGCTACAGCCAGGAAGCTTCTAAGTTTTCCAACTAACCCCTAATGAATATTTTATGGGCGATATCATTGACCATCTCTATTCTTGAAGACACAGAAACCTTTGATGAGACTTACATATACGTAACATTATCTATATTCGGTACAAATTCATTCTTGTCAATTTTATATGTAGGTCACATTAAAAATTTTGCATAACTTAAAAAAACAACATGTTATAACCTAAATATTATGTTTATTGCTAATCAAAATACTCTACTTTGCATTTTAAACATTTTTCATGCGATCGAACCAATTTTTAAAACAGGAAGGCCACAGATCTGAAAGCATGTTATCTACGTGCTGTTTGAACGCTATCACTGCCTCTTCAATATATAAATAAAATAAAAAAAATACAATTTTGGGGAAAATACAAAAATCACAGGGTGCTAGGTCGGGGCTATGTGCAGGGTGGGTTCTACTTTTTAGGAAACTAAAAATTACTTTGTATTGTTGGCCGTGTGTGAAGAAGCGTTGTCATGATGTAGATGGAGAACGCGGCTTTTTGGTCGTCTTTCGCGAATTTTTGTAACATCCTGGGTAAACAAATGGTAATAGTCCTCGAATTGTCTCATAGGTAATCCGTGGGTTTTCTTCCATTAGACGCTTAACAGTAGCCACATTATTTTCATTGACGGCAGTTCAAGGCCGCCGTTCACGAAATTCGTCATAAAAAGAAACCCGACCTCTCATTCCGCAAACCATCGCCTCACGGTACTCAAATAAGGTGCATCTCTCCCAAAAAGCAGTTTGAAGACGAGCTGCACAGTCTTGCGCGGAGACTGAACTTTTAAAATCATCGCTCTAAAATCTTCTCGAGTTAATTCCACTTTCGTTGCGTACGTATAACTTTGATGTGTGATAAAAACAATTGACAAATGACTTCCCGCCAATGTTTATTATTATTACCAAGAAGGTTGCAAAGTTTTAAAAAATATAACATTCGAAATTCAAATAGTTTCGATTAAGTAGAAGTGCTAAACTTTTAGTGTGCCCCATGTATGGTAAAAATTCCAGATCGACCAGGTGTAGTATAGCTGACCATTTAATCCTTAGTCAATCACTGGAGAAGCGTCTTCAACAATTGGCTATCAACGGGTCGAAGACGAATATTACAATGCGTACTTTTTATACTAAAATTTTTGCCGTAGGTGTTATATTCAAAGTTACTTTGAAAATGATTTTAGACTCAC
Organism: Asbolis capucinus; assembly: GCA_018249125.1. Classification (NCBI taxonomy): domain Eukaryota; kingdom Metazoa; phylum Arthropoda; class Insecta; order Lepidoptera; family Hesperiidae; genus Asbolis; species Asbolis capucinus. Next base: position 4,383 of record DWJZ01000074.1, read on the forward strand.
ATTTCCATGAAATTGCATACTTCTATCAATAGAGACTTCGTATCAAGTTTAATTCTACAGTTCGATAGATCCTAGTAAACGATGTACTTGGAATACCTGATCCTTTCGTTACAGTCAGAAACTTCACATATTAAGTACATTGGAAATCAGATTGACCTCTTCTTCTAATCAAAGGAATCTACATGAAGATAATCGAGATTATTTAACTATGAAACTATTTAGTGATGCGATATTAAACTATTTTAGATCCAAACAAATAATTACTCTTGTCTGACACTTTTCTTCATACTTATTGTCATAATAAATATAATTAAATTCGATTTTACATATATAACACATCTATTTTACAAGTATCCGCGTCAATCGTTACGTCAATATATGTATGTATGTGTGAGTGGGTACGCGATACGACTCAAAGACAAAGTTTTATCCTGGTCTGAAATAAATACAAATATATCAATGATTGTCTAGCAACCAAGAAAAAAGTAAAATAAATAACTTATTATCAAGTCAAGAATTTGTTTGTTCGTTTGACAGCTCAAGTAGGAGGCTGGTAAATAACGAGGCAGGACTTAAAAATTAAAAATTTCTAATAATTGGGAACCAAATGCCCCAATCACTCTGTGTGTGAAAACCTCACGAGGTTCGAGTTTATCGCTGACAGATACACGCAGTGGAAGACTTCTTTGTTAGATAAATAGTGAAGGTAAGTTTACAACATAACACATAATGTATAATTACGTACATACTTTATCGCACCACACACGACGGACTCTTGAAAGATTAGTTATTCACATCACACAGGCTAGCGATTATCATTCAGCTACTACACGGACAGTTAGTGAGTGCGGGCTGCCTTACAAAATGTGTCGATTGCCTGTCACCAGTGTCAATGGTTGGTGGCACGTGCTTAAACTGTAGCTTGTTTGCAAGTAACGGTCGATACCAGCGGCTGTCAAACTTTTTTGATCACACAAGTTTTATAAAAGTCGCGTCTGTCAAACTTTTTTGATCACACAAAAGTTTTATGGAAATCTCAGTTTTTAACACTGTTTCATTACACTAAAGTTTTATAAAATTATCGGCTGTTGCCTTTTTTGATCACAAATTTATAAAACTAGCAGGTGTCAACCTTATTTGACCCCACAAAAGTTCTATGGACGCTTTAACAGAAATTATGAACAAATCTATATATATAAAAATGAATGTTTGTGTATTGTTTGTCTTTTATAGACTCTGAAATGATAGGAGATATAGCACTGATGTCCTTAGCAATTTTGTTCATAATTCTCTGGAATAGGTTTTGGTACCAAAATTGTATCGATCGGACACATGGTTGATGAGATATTGCGTGGCAACGCGCGCCGGGTACAGCTAGTATATTTATAAAAGTCATTACAAAAACTTAAAGAAGTAACAAACTTTAGAGCTACAAAAGTTCTTTTATTAAACGATTAATGGAAAGCAATATCTGGTTTGGTCCTAGCTTTTAAATTAAATGTGCTAAATCACCTTTTCTATACTTGAAGCCCCAGACGTAAAACGATTTTGAAAACTATCTAAAGGTAATGAAAATTATAAGTCGATGCTAAGGAGAAAGTCATATGAGGCATAAAATTTATGCAGCCATTAACTTGAAACTTTGTTGGAGAAATGCCAGAAAATGTTGGGAATTGTAATATGGTACTTAGTTGCGTGTATATTTTCACTTTAATTTCATCTTGTAGTCAAACTGTCATATATTATAAATGTGAAAATGTATGTGTTCATTACTATCTCATAGTTTACATATTCTTCTCTCTATGAAGCAGATTAATAATAATAAGTAACGCCTTAATTAACGTATTAATATACACATTATATTATAGGAGGATAGTATATAGGTATCTTCGGAGATAACTCAATACTAATTACTGCATTAGAAACCTACGTGTTGTCTATATTTACTAGGGTCCGGCCGCGGTTCCGCTCGAGTGGTACGAATGTTGATAAAAGGTAGCCTATGCCACTTTCCACACCATCTACCATCTCCACTAAGGTAAGGTAGACAAAAATACAAACACATACTTTTATATTAATAATATTAGTATGGATTAGCCTTATTATGTTAAATTATTTTATAGCAGTTGGTAACACAATCTTTACAGGATGGCTATAATAATACTGCACTAAGAGATGATAGTAAGACCCCGTATTTCTTTATAAGTGTTGAGGCGCAAATGTAACATCAGTAAACTTTTACAAGCACTGGTATAAAATCTAGCTAGAACCTAACAATGGTCTCTGATGTAACACTACGAGTGTCTACGTGCCGCCCGCGCCCGTTAAACCAATTAAAGCACGTAGACACCTATCCAGCACTTGTGGTGTTACACCCCTATTTGATTACCTACTCATTTTAATTACATTGGACCATATGAACTGAAATAAGTATTTTCAAATAGAAATTCTTTGGTAATCAAGCCTATAACACGGTAAACAGTACTGAGCATGGATCTTTCAAAACTACAGATGCCTAAAGCATAGTCTTTGCCATTTTTTATTGCATTTTGATGGAGCTATTAGTGTTGAATTACGTGCAGAAACTTTTTATGTCTCCTTGAATTCCGATTCATCGACGACGCTCATGTTTTGCAGTTGCCGGTTACGGTTGGTGATGGTTGGCTATATCTTGATGCCGATTACTGTCGCAGTCGCAAGTTGTCGTCACTAGTCACACTTGCTTACGTCGTAATGCTATCTACAGGTTGACACGAAGCAGTAGACCAGGATCGCCACTTGCCGTCGCAATCGCAAGTTCCCTCATCATTAGCACTTGCCTAAATTGTAATGCTACCGAAATTTTTACGGAGTACTAAGCTAGCACGATAATAGTCGCCGCTTGCTAGTCGTCGTCGTCGATTGCCATCGCCATTCGCCGCCAAAAATCGCGAATAACAACATTGTAATGCTAACCTAATTCTTAAGTATCCTAACATCCTACATTACTATGTAGACTCTGTTATATGACACTTAAAGGATTTTACTTCAAAGCAGACACGTTGAATGTCTATAACCGACTTATGTCTATAATCAGTTGGGATTATTCAGTATTCCCGAAGGCGAATCGTCGAATTAATAGCCATAACCATTCGACATGCCAGAGCAGACCCGAATTTACCGTTCTGCGGTATTTCTACCGATATGGACACTGGCCCGAAATACCTTAATCTGGTGATATTTTCACGGTTTCCCAGAATTCCAGAGAATTCTATTGAATTTCCAACTGTAAATGCTTCTATTATTGTATTTTTTTTCTGATTCAAAGAAAAATTGTAAGATCAATTCATTGTTCGTCTATCCGTCCGATTTTTTGTATTGTATGTTTATATGAATTAGACAGATAGGTTGTAGTTAAACCGGGAAGGACGTCGGTATGGGTGGCCGCGTACCATCGCAAACTGGGTGTACCAGGTGCGGGACTTCGAGTCCCTCTCGGGAAGGGCCCAACTTTGGGCATCGAGCTAGGAGCACTGCGATAGCTTTCTATTGGAGATGATGAAGTCTTCTAGGTAGTGCGGATTAAGGCCACCGGGGAGGTTTTAGTGCGGTAAAAATCCCACATAACCCTATGTTGGCTCCCACGATACCGGGTACCTTTTGAAGGTTTTCCCCTGGATAAAAAAAAAAGAGGTTGTAGTGTAAAACTTAGTACTTTACTGACGATTATATATGTATATTTTATGCAAGTCTCTAATATTATCGAGAAAACATTTGTGTTTTTCTTTTATAGATTTGTATAAAAAGAATTTGTAGATTTGTATAAAAAGAATTTGTAGATTTGTATAAAAAGAATTTGTAGATTTGTATAAAAACGAATTACCTCAAATGTTACTGGACCGATTTATAAAATTCTTTCAATATTGCGATGCTACAATATTCCTGAGTAATGTATGGCTATATTTACGCCGAGGGGGCACCGAAGTGCGGGGAGAGGGGCGTGCATGTCTATGAAATGGCTGCGCGGTGATTGAAATTACATCATATTGCAATGAAAACATTTCTTTTTTAGATTACCGTAGACGATAATTTGGGAACTCCTCTATTTTCGCTACTTTCGTTCGTTCTTTCGTTCTTCCGCAGTCTAGTGCCAGAATCTACAATTTAGATTTACACGTGAATTTTTATACCTTTTTATAGGAACAGCCAATAAACGAGCAAACGAATTGGAATGGATATTTATCATAAGAAGTATTTACAATTAAACCTTAAAAAATATTTTTTTCATATATTTTCCCTACAAGTTATGAATATATGGTAATAAACCTTACTGTATATAACGTATTAATTTATTGTACTTTATTTGTATGCTAAACATGTTTTGAATAAAAAATGAAGTTTTTTGCTGAAATAAAAAATAAAATTAATTTCTTACAACAAAATTAATTTCTTAAAAAGCGGTGATAGCCTAGTGGTTAAAAATTCGAACTCTCACTCGAGGGGTCCGGGTTCGAATCCCAGGATGCGCACTTGGAACTTTTCGAAGTTAAGTGCGTTTTAATAATTTAAATATCACACGCTGTAACGGTGAAGGAAAACATCATGAGGGGGTTCCTCACCACGCCGAGGAGTTTGGAAAACTCAAAGGTGTGTGAAGTCTGCCAATCCGCACTTGACCAGCGTTTTGGAATATGGCCTTAACCTTCTCATTCAGAGAAGAGACCCGTGCTCAATAGTGGGCTGTGATGGGTTGAGATGAAATCTCTTGAAGTGAATTACAAATCTCAAAAAAATATTTACCCATTACTACGAGTATATACACTCAAGCTCTTCTGTAACATCAAGAAAATTTTTAATCTTTAGGTATGTAAGTCTCACTGTACCTCCAGCCGTCTGTCGCATCATTTCACAAGAAACTTTAATATTACCAAGCACGTGCTAACCACGTGCCGCGGATTACACGCGCTATTCGTCGCTTTCGTTGCTTATAGCGAAATGTGTCTTCGCAGAATACTGATGTCAGTACAGGAATACTAAATTATGACCGCACGCCTTTGATATGTGGTACCGTTCTTGTAGTGATGTCCAATTGGTAGAACATTCATTGCTTATGAATTTTCTTCCTTTAATATTCCAATTATAAGACAGCAAGACAGACCGTCAGACGGACAGATGGACAGCGAAATTAAGACTGCTTGAACCGTTATTTAGGCGCTGCTTGTTATCCAGTTTTTACCGTATAAAATTTCACCTACTCCATGAAGGTTGATACCTATTTTTATTGGAACAGTCGACATACAAACCATATGGTAAGGCCAAATACCAAGCCACATGTGACCCAAACAGAAAAGGCATCAACAATGCGTTCTCGACCAAGAAATAATGCCGCATCTTTTCTCATTCTGTTAACGACGCGATAACTCTGCAGGAATAGTACGACAACGGCTGCAATATCCTAAGAATTATATAAAGTGTCGCATGCATGTCGCTACAAAAACCATGCGGTCATCAATTCAACATGCAACGTGCTCTTGCTACGTCATTTGTTCTCGTTGTACTGCGAGCCGGTTTAACTTAACTAAACAAACCATACGGGAGTTTACGTAATAAAAAGCTGACATTACGTTCGCTAAGACAGAGCGTTGTTGAAGTACAAATAACCACGTTGTTTATTCGATTCTTGTACTTGTTAATGAGTGTTTTTGTATACACTCATATATACTCAGCACGCGTTTCTACACATCAACTCATCAACCCTGTGTTCGAATGATATAATTTTGCTACCAAAACGATTCCAGAGAATTGTGAACAAAGTTGCTAAAGACATCAGTGATCTATCTCCTATCATTTCAGTGTTTATAAAGGACAAACAAAGAAACTTACAAACAGTCTTTGATTTTAATATGTGTAGATAAAATATGTATATATGCAGATAAAATAAATAAATTAGTAAGAAATAATAAACTAATACACTCATACCAGTAGCATTTTTTGTATCAAGGATTGCAAATAGACTAAGGTAAAAAAAAATCATACTAATAACATGCACAATAGACACAATAATAAAAATATATGAATGCGTCATGAATCCGATAATCGAACCCAAAACTCCTCGTTCTCACATAGAGTCACGACCAAATACGCTACAGAGCCGTTATTAACTAACCTAACTTACTACTAGTTAACCACTCTTGTTTAACTTGTTAGGCCTAACCAATAAAATAATCTTAACACAAAATGTTGTTTTGTTACCGTAAACAAGAATCCACAAAATGTTCGAAGGAGCAAACAGTGTATCAACAATCTACATCCTTTAAATCCTTTGAATCCTCTTGATAACAAAAAATGTCGCAGTCTCAGCCGTAGCCAGACCACCTACTAAAGCATGACCACACACTTTTCTACGTGAAGTGGTCACGAGAGCTCTCTACCTGGGTGTAAGGACTCTACCGATCGATGGCACCCAACATCCATATATAGAACCACTATGCTAATGCCATTGTCTTAAGGAATTTATGAATTGTCATCCTAGTATCAGAAATATTGGAATTAATTATAATAAAACATGATTTATTCAAAATATTTAAAAAACACAAGCTTTAATTATAGATCCATAGTATAAAGAAACACAACATTAAATTACAGTATTGTTACGAGTAACCGTTCTGTTCCCTTGTCTGGGGCCAATCCTGAACGTAGCATTGTCATCAGGATGAAAAATTTATAAAAAATTTCCGCTCCGTAGTGTAAGAGGAAATTGGTCTAATTAAGATTTTAAGATTTGATCCGTAACAAACAAATATACTTACATACTAATATACAAACATATGTACATACATTGCAAGTTAAATAAAAGTGTGTATGTATGAATATAATTTAAACTTGACTCCCAAAGTTTGGGGTCGTGGAATCGAATCCTGGTTTTGATTGGATTTTATGTTACAGTTTAATGTTAATTCTCGGGTTAATTGTTATTTTTTTATACACAATAAGCTTCACTAAAATTCCACCTGATGTTAAGTGGCGATTTAGTCGTAGATAGTAAAGCGCATTGACTCAGTAAAAGCCTATTCTTGTCTTGTAGACACTATAATTGTACTGGTGTTGTCTCTGCGTTCAGCGTGATGAATTCCAATACAAAGCTGTAAGTTAATAAACCTTCATTTATTTTATTTTTAAATTAATTTATTTTAGTAAAATTCAAAATCATTCTCATTGCATAGCCACTCTTTTTACTCGAAAAACAATTACGCTAAATTCAAAGAACAAATTGTAATAAAAACAAACTCTATTAAAATGGAATGATTCTCTAGAAGCAATCCAAATGAATACATTTAACACCAAATCCTCTATGCATTCGAAATCGTTTCAAAACATTCATAGACAAAAAAAAACTAATTTGACAAGTAAACTACATATAAACATTTTTCAGAGCACAGTTTTGCACAACAAAGAGATGAAGCGAAAATATCTGTTCATTATTAAACTTCTTCTATTTATTTGTTCAATATACAAGTTGCCTATAAACAATGGCTTTGTACAGCTAAAATAAATGAGGTAAGAATATAGAGTTTGAAATTTATTCTAACGTTTGTGTCTGTGGGGCGGTCAATATAAGAATATTGACTGCCAAGTGACCTCACTGTTTTCAAAGAAAAAAAACATATTTTTTTCTACATTATTACATTGAGATACATGCATTAGGAGTCTTATTTACTAATATTTTACTTATGTAATATTTTATATTTTAATTGGCAAATATTTTATTTTTGTACACATCACAGATTTTACATTTATTTTAACATTTATAATAATGATCGATGATTTATATTTTTTAACAATAATGAAACGGGTGAACATCTGAGTACAGATTAAAATTCAAGACAATATTTTTTTTACAAAGAAATATTTTTGTTCGAAATATTTTACTAACTGCCTACAGATAAGATAGTTGTTACGTATCATTATAGGAAACAATTCTTAGTCCTATTCTGAGTCCAATCATATATTTAATTTACCGTACCTCGCTCCATCTATTCCCCTAGCTAATCATTGTTTAGAAACAGTAAAAATACAAACACGCCCCGTTGTTTCATAACACAAGTATGACTAATAAAGTTTACATCGGCACTCTGCTAATATCAATTCTCATTCATGTCAATTCCATACTTAAATAAACCTTATTACGTACTAATAAAATTTACTTTCAGTTGATTGACACATATGCATTAGGGCTGCCACCACACTGGCGTGTTGTAATATAAATTCCATACATTTTTCCATGTGATCAAATGAGTCAACTTGGGAAAATATTTATGGGTATTATTTTTCAATTAAGTTATAGACTTGTTCATATGGAATCTAAGACTAAGCAATACAGACAAACTCGCGTGACGTGAAAGTTTCCATTTCCTAAACTTAGTGTCTGCTCTGAAAATGACAAATGTTTTCCTTTTTCCTGCCTTTTTCCTAAGTCTAAGTGTTAAAAGAGTCGTTCACAACCATGAGTAACTATGAAAACCAAGACCCCCAACTAAGAAGGGAGGTTGTTGTATATTTTGTAAGTTTTTAAGATTCCGTGCAAAATATTTGTATTGTTTTAAGTCAAAGATTGGTAGTATATATATTTTTTCTACAGTAGGTACCGCCTCTACAGGTAAAGTGGAGAACTACTCCATCGTATGGGGCATGGTTGAATTGATCTTTTAAAATCATTACGGGCCCAGCAATGCTTGTTTTGATTTAGATATCCTTTATATAATATTAAGCTTCAGCGTCAATTTTTTTGGTTTGGATCATACGTAACTCCCTATATGAAATAAACGGTCTGTTCTACAAATCCGAAACCAAATATGAATTTAGAAGGAAAATTATTTCGGATAGATAGACTCCACAGGTTAAGGACTTATTAAGATCTTACAACTGCAAAACAAACTACAGAACTCTACTAAGTATGGCTTGAACTTGGCCAATTTTTTACATATCAACGCAAGAAAACGCCGGTATAACGTAATAAATAATAAAATTAAATAAATAATATCTTTGGACAACTCACACACGGCCATTTGACCCCAAACTAAGCGTTAGCTTGTGCTGTGGTGATCAGACAACTGATATACATACATATATTTTTAAATATATGTGTATGTTTGTGTTTTTACACCCAGACACAGAACGAACATTCCTGCTCATCACAGAAAAGTTTGATCTGGGTGGAAATCAAACCCACAACCTTCGGTGCAGCGGTCAAGGTTGCTCAAACCCAGGCCCGTGGGCCATAACGTGGCCTGCAAACGGATGAAATGGCCCGCGCAAGTACACATGTTCTTAGAATTTTTTTATTACGCCAGAACAGAAAGTATTTTCCTAGAAATTACTAGTGACCTACAGTAAATTTATCTTCCCTCATTCTGGACCGACTGTCCAAAAGGTTGAGCATACCTGCACTAGACCAACAGGCCTGGCATATAATATTATTATATAATCGACTTAATATCCGTACAGTAGAGTCGGATTGCTGCCCTAAACATCATTTCCTACCCACAATTCGCCATGTCACACCCGTGGCGCCACTCACAGTACAGTAGTTAAGCTAACACAATAAAATGTAGCTCTAAATTAGCTCCCCGTTTTACAAGCAATAAAATTAATAGGCACCCCGGCAGGGGGGCCCCCTAGTCATACTTAAAATTTAACTCGGCGACAATTTTGTTACAGCCCTAGTCACACTGATGACATTTAAGTGCAAAAATAAATATTACACACGATTGCCCAAAGGTATTTTATTAAGTAAATTAAAAAATGTCAGGGCAATTAAATATATATGTATTTTTTTTAATATTGTCTATAATTAAATTAAAGCACATTTTACAAGCTTCTATATAACTTGCAGTGTATGTTTGTTTATTAGTATGTTGGTATATTAGTATATTTGTTTGTTACGGGTCAAATCTTGCAAGTTTAATTATTCACTTCCTCTTACCTTCCATCCATGACAATGCATTTTTTTTTGACAAGATTGTCCCGATATTACGTTTATGATCGACTCCAGATAAGGGAACTCCTGAACGGTTATGAATACAGTTACTAATTTTTGTGTGTTTCTTTGTATTATGGATCTATAATTAAAGCTTGTTTTTTAAAATATTTTTAATAAATCTTGTTAAGAGCTGATTACATGATTGCAATTCACCAATTGTCCTACTGCTGGCTTCGAGTCTCTTGTTACAATGTATCTAGGCCATGGTCCACCACTCTGGCCAAGTGCAGATAGGTGGACAATTTGACTTACATTTCATCAATCGCAGACTATACTGGAACCCTAATGGAAGAAGAATATTCTAATATTCATACATCGTCGCTTTAAGATAAGGAGAAAAATAGTGAACAGAGCAACAACACTGAAAGAATACTGCACTGCAACGAATCCCACGATACTAAGAACGACGTAGAAAATTCATCGCTACTCACATGTCATCTAACAAGGGCTCTTGAGGGTGTCAGAAATCAAGTCAGTAATCAACTTTAACTGTTATTATTGACTTAGGAACAACCCTTCGAGTAAACGTTACCTTGTGCCTTCAGTACTCTTTAATGGTCAAATGAATATATTACGAGAACCTTTCATATGTTTTCATACAGGTGTTTTTAAACTCGATTCATCCTGGACTCTGTACATCGTGCTATGTTACTCGATCATGGTCCTTGCAACTGGGTCGAAATATTGGCGCGAAAAACAAATATCGTGAGTACCTGTAACATAGTATAATATACATAAAGGTGTTTTTAAACTTTATACTCTTCTACTTTCTTCTCGTCGTTTTGTTATACTTTTTCCCATTCTTTTGTTCCATTCTATCCTGGTTTCTGAAGTCATTGTAGGTAACAATTGGATATATCTCTAATACCTTACTGCGTGGAGATTTTATATGGAGTTTGTATAGTAATGAGAGATTTAATAAATAAAAGTGCGACAGTCACTATTGTTAGTGGCAAGAATCACCCGACATCAGATGACTCGTCTACTCTTTTGAGTACTTAGAGTATAAAAATAAGATGCGGTGAATATTTTAAGAGTTTTCTGATATTGTTTCGAAATAATAGTTTATAAAGAAGTTGCTGGCTTCCTTAATGACCTACAATACTCATGTAGAAACAGATTCCATCTTAAGATACGACGGAATCTTAGGATAGAAAATACGTCAATATTTAAATTGATTATACGTAGTCTAAAATACCTGTGATAAAGACCTATCACAATTACAGCTACACCGGAACTGTCTATAGCACAATTAATTGTAAAACTTTTCCCTGCAAAACAATACTGAGGTTACGAAGGAGGTTATTAGCTCAAAAGTTCTCTTTAAAAACTTAAGCGATCGTTAGGTCTAATAATGGTCCACTCCCACGCATGTGCTCAAATCAGGATATAGTTACGTGCTAGTTGTAGGCGTTAATTTAAAGTAAACTTTGACTTGAAGATATTCGGCTAACTCGGTGACTCGCTGCTTTTCGTAAGATCGGTTGAACTTTTCGAGCGACATTTCTTACAACTGAATAGAAGTTGTAATTTTTCTGATTATTTGAAGTTTAGATGAATCTCCTTTAACATTTCAAGTGTCTTTCAAAAGTCGCAATAATTTTAGTTAATGAAATACTTTTGCAACAGTCTATATCTGCGATTTTTTCGCGTGTGCTCAAGCCTTAAGAGACGGTAACATTGTTTTAATATAAAATTTTCTCAAGTTCTCAGCGAAAAACTTGTGAGCGTGCCCATCTTGCGTCTAGTTACGTTCCTTTGTTATATTGGTTCCTCTGTTAATTCAGTTTTTACGCTGCAACTCAGGTTTTTTACTGTGAATCTCGGACTTAAAATGTAAGAAGCAAGATATATTCTGTTTCTTCAAGACAAGAATCAAGGCGTAACGTAATTAAATTGGTACATATACTTTTAGAGCTTTCTAACAAAAAACTTAATACTAAAAATGGACACTCGACAGATATAAGCACTTCTAGTAGTTTCATTAATAACTTGTTAACTTAAATGTACATATATTTTACTTTTAATTTTGCATCGCTTCACTTATTGTAAAGGTTACTTACTACTTTCAGAATATTTTTTATGTTTCTAATACCAACAATTGAGCTAAAACGCAGAAGAATTTAATTTCAAAATAAATTATTATTATCAAATTAATATTTCAAAAACAGTAGGACGCTGTTTTACATCTCATGAGATAGACGATAGACATAAAATACCTTTATATGCGTCTGCGATTGTGCGATTCGGCAGTCTGTATTGCATGGAAATTCGACCAGAAACTTTTACCATACAAATTTATATAAGGCATTGACAGGCCGGTTGGTCTAGTGATTAGTGAACCTGACTACTAAACAGGTGGTCGTGGGTTCGATTCCCACGCAGGTCAAACTTTTCTATGATGAGCAGGAATGTTTGTTCTGTGTGTCTGGGTGTGTAAAAGAAATATCTATTTAAGTATGTATTTAAAAGTATATATGTATGTTTATCAGTTAGTTGATTACCATAGCACAAGCTAACGCTTAGTTTGGGGTCTGATGGCCGTGTGTGAGTTGTCCAAAGATATTTATTTATTACTAAATTAAATATTGTTTTAAGTTGCATATCTGAGAAAAAGAAACGGCAAAAGTCGTGTAGATCATTTATTAATTTTTATTATAAAGCCTACAGTAATATTTCTCAGTACTGGATATTAGAATAAAGAGCTTATTTTTATTTTTAATGTTGTTTTAAATATTCTGTAACTGTGTTTAGTCCCGGCTGATATAAGAAAATCTTTTCGTAAATCAGTACTAACTGACACAGTTTTGCCTCATCAGTTCGGATTTTACGAATTTTGGAAAACCAAAATAATTATCTCATTATTAACGTTACATGTTTGGCTTTATAAAGACTAGAAATACCCGTAATATTATAGTCATACAACTAGCATTAAATATATATATTTTTTTAATTAGTAGAACTTGGAATCGATATAGTTTCACTGTAGCTTGTTTTTTTATTGTTATAAATAATATTCCATATAGCTTCGTTTCGCATTACACAACTAACCTTACTCTGACCACAAGTAGCGGGCCATCATTTCATTTCACGATCACAAACAACACCGTGGGAACTGTCAACGAAACGCCACAAGTTAACACCATAATGGATTCCAGGGCGTTTATGACTAATGAGAAGATGCTCACGGTGGGTTTAACAAAGACATTTAACACCTCAAGTAATGACAAACAAGTCACAAAATAGATCAACAAACTTATTTATATAGACCAAGTTATATGTATTACAAAAAGACTGGTTTATACCTATGTAACTGTATTTGGACATTTTACTCGAAAACAGTCGAATCTTTAAATTATTTTATTTTTAACGGAATGACAAAAAACAAGCGTTAAATAGATATTAATACCAAAAGATTCGATCAATATAAAAATCCGTAAAAACTTATAATACAAAATATTTCGATTAATATAAAAATCAGTTAACAGTCATAGGACTTAAGCATATTTATTTGAACAAAAACAGAGTGCATTTCAGTACGTACACTTGTAACCAGTAATATTTCAAATTCAACGATGACAAAAGCATTCTTGTGTCGTTATGTATTTGTTCGAAACAAACTATATTCAGTCAAAGTAAATACGAACACTTTTGTATCTTTCAATACGAAAGACAGAGTAGACGAGCGAGGCACAGTTCAATTGCATGAATCATTTTTTCTAGTCGATCGTGAGCACGTAAATAACTCGTAAAGTTTGCAATAAATTGAGGAATATTATAGTAATAAAAAAATATGAATATTTAATATTTCCAATGTCTACAAATGGGTAACTGAACATGCATAAAATTGCCGTTAGCGTCTTTCATTCGTTTTTGGTGATTAAACTGATGAAGCCGGTATTAAAAATCAGTTATTGTTATTTATAAAATGCATAAAATTTGTTTAATAGTTTCTTCTCTATCTCGAGAACGAGTCGTCGCCAGTAATATATTCCGCAGCGGCGCCAGCGACCTGAGATACCGAATAAAATTCGCATTCAATCAATAATACTACACAGCATTATAACAAAATCATGTACATCTCATATATATTTGGAATTAGTAAATCTAATGTGGCGACATCGCACAACACGGCATACGGTGACGTCACGACAAAACTTGAATCACGCTATCAAAGTTTTCTGTATCGTTATATAGACAAGTTCCGATCAACAACTGTCGGAGCTCGGCCGCCCCCGGGCATCACACATCGCCTGGCGGGGGATCTCCCCTTTGTTAAACTAATATTCATTACTTTTCAAGTGCCATTTAATCGCTAAAGTAATGCTTTATCAACGTTAACAAGTTCAACAAACGACACTATGTACAATGCTAGCACCGGTAGGTATTATTATTTCAAACAATAACAGTTCACCAATCAAATGTTTCTGATCAGCGAGTGCAAAAGTTGAACAATAGCCTCCATCCAATACGGTAGGCCATTGCTCCGGCATTAACGAGTAAAATTCAACATTTGAATTCACAAACATAATAGCTGTCAATATTAAAATGCCTTGTAATGGCTAAGTCTGCATGGGAACTAGCCGCCGAGACAGGTTCGCAACGGGACACGTTTATTTCTTCAACAATACCCATCCAAAATAGGCAAGCCACGCTCGTCAATTGCAAATCGCCACCTGTCGATGACCTCGAGACTAACGGGCACACCACCAGCTCACATATCCATTTATGCACAATCTCTATCCGTAAGCTCATCAGAAACTAACTTAGTAGAAGGTAGAGTTCTAAGTTCGCTGGTAACGGTCCATCACCAGCAGTTTGAATAAAGGTCGTGGGGTCGAGAGCACTACATCGGCTAGTTTGCGCCGTCAGTTTATACGAGACAGCTAGCAGGAAATGTATACTGAGTAACTGTTTAAACAAACATTGGCAATGATCATCAAACTGGAGGCACATAATGTGAAACACTGTTTATGGTCGATCTCAGCGTACTCCGTCGGGTCATACATTTGCATTGTTGTGAACGTACCTACATAATTGGCGCCGTCCCAATTATGGAGGAAACCTCCAGACAACCTGAGGAAATAACGCCGAATGTGAATTTGTTTACACTGTAAGATGACACGGTGTTTACACTGACATCGTAAATATCGCTTTTGTGACACTCCCCACAATATAACAAGAAGAATATACAAAAATAGCATTGAACTGTGATGTTTTAAATTTCAAGACAGGACATACCACACACACGCTGTTTATAATTGGTGCTCGCAATGTGAAACTACTGCAGTACGAATGTGTATATTTCGTTTAAAATGTAATAAATTAAATTATGCACGATATTAAAGATTATAAAGCAGCAAATATAAGACCTAAGGATGTGGCGGAAATGCCACAGGATCAATTAATAATGACGCCAAGACACCCACCTGCCGGAGCGCCGTCGAGATGAAAACTCGCCGCAAGACAATATTATGATAAATGACACCGAGGATTCAACTGCATCTATTTACAACCACGCTTCTTTGAAACTCCATTAGATTATCAATTAGCCTCTCGCACCGATACGCCTTATCAGAGCCGTTGCAGTTATTGATGACGCGTGGAAAATTTATGGCCGTGAAAATATTGACAGCCGCTCATTTCCCAAAGGCAGGCTCCGTAATTTATGTATGTTCCATTATGAGATAATTATAGGTCCCGCCCGACACACTTCCTGACATCTTAAAAGTGTTAAAATTACACGTGAAATTATACCGGTCTGCGAAGACGGCCGTCGGTAACCATATGTTGCGACAGAACATCGGTTCGGACGCGACACATGTAAGAATAAATTTTAATTCAATAATCACATGTCTTTAATATTTCGCTTAACATGATTTAACAACCAAAAGGCTGGTGCGTGTAAATAATTTCGCAAATGGGTCGCGTAAAAGATGACAATAACGAAATGTATGCTTAATGTATGCTTACATTGCTAAAAAAGTAAAAGGGATGAAATATTAAAGCAAACAGAAAGGCGAGTTGCAGCAGTATTAACTTACAAAGACCTGGCACCACGCTGGACGTCACAGTTGTTGCGCCACGACAACGGCCTATTAATCCGATAGTTTATGAAAAACACTCCACAATAAAGTTAAGCATTACTAAACCTTCCGCGTATGATACCAGCTATAAACAACTGAACTGATGATATGTTTATTATATTTAATCTTATAAACAATTTACAGTTTCCAATAACTTAATTGAATTATTAAACAATTAAATGAACACATACATATATGTATATCATATGTCAAATATTAAATGACATAATATGAAGAAACCTAATTCATTTTGCCACTAAATGAACAGTGAATAAAACTTCAATATTTATTCACTGGATTATTTATATCTAAATGAATCCTATTCCAAGCTGGATTCGATAATAAACTTCTATTATTTATTATTATTATAATTTTACAAATTTTATATACATTCTAAATGGTTCACCATCGAAGTTATAACAATATATAATTCTAAAAAACAATACTGATACATACATTTATATGCAAACGGGAACTCACGATCTGTTTTTTATTATTATACCGATATAGTCTTGCCGTGACCCATGCAACTGGATCGAAATAGTACCCGCATAGATATTAGTTTCAAAATACTGATATGACAATATTATTATGGACTTGTATTTCAATTTACGTTACGATTACTATAAATCAGTAATAAATTTTATTAACTTTCCCGACAGTCAAAGCAAATTGATTTCAAGAGGAAAATAAATCTATAAACGCGGTCAAAATACTTATTTAATAAAAACACACCACGTCACACGACGCAGGAGATCTCAATCAACCAAATATAAGTGTTAAAGGATAGAAAAAAGTAATAAATACAAGCTACCACCCACATCGTACCCGAAATGGAATCACCAATTTGTACTTGGACACGTGACATGAAGAGTCACGGATAGTATGCGGAAGTATTCAGATCAAATCTGGATTAAGGAACAGAACATAAATAATGGATAGATCTTACGTCTTCCGGTTAAATCGCACGCAATTTTCTTTATATCCAACTTTTTTTTTTACCTTAAGTTGGCGCGTCACTACGATCCCACCTGATGATAAGTGGCGATGAAGAAGAAATTGTAATCGAACAGTAACACCGACACGGGCAACTAATTCCAGTCCTTCGCGGTACGGGTGATAAAAGACGAGGCATAAAAACAATAAGTACGACAGTCCGTATCCTATTACAGATGATATTAATATCAGACATCGCGAAATAAAAACAAAACACAAACACAAGAAAACGAAAGGCCCGCAAATGAAATTCAGAGAAAGATCTTTGGTAGACACAATAACTCCAAAAACCGCATGTAATCTTTAATCCTGTAATATTTTTTTTCATATTAAAAAATGAAGAACATTTGGCTTCACATCCCGCTACACGGATTACCGATGTCATATTATGCAAATCCTCGATGAAGGCTGACGGATATGGCAGTGGTACTCGTTAAGGGGCGATGCTTAAGCTTACATCTTTATTACATTGGAACAGAATCAATTTGGAAGCGGTGACTTGATGAATAAAACCAATATGTTCTCTCATTTCCGTGATCGTTGTCGGTGCGAATGAATTAAAGCTACGACAATTCCAGACACGTTTTGCCATTATTTTTTAATTAAGCCAAACAACTTCTCTGGCACGCAGCCAAGGACCATATATGTAATAAAGTTTGCGTAGCAATTAATAGTTAATTACATGAATTTATATCATAATACAACAATAACATTAAGTGCTGGAATGAAATTAATCAGTGTAAAAATTGATTGGACTTGCTGGTCGTGACTGAGTGGAGAGTTTATTATATTCAGGCTTTTTTTTCAATTAACAAGTACCTAATCAAATATTTAATTGCGAATATTTAATTGCATTAATGTAGATTTAAAAAGGCATTTAAATTCCAGATAGTACTAGCATACTGGCGTAACTAAAATGAGAATTCAACAGGCTACCTAAACCGTGGGAATCGTGGATGCGCTCAAGAAACAAGCTGCTATATCTAAGAACACATTAAATTAAAACGGGGTCGAATTTAAATATCTAACGATACACTCTACCCTATTTGCTCGGTTTAAATGTAATGCCGTATTGAATATGTAATGTGACAGTAAGTTACTGTCAGGGCGGGATTTCCAATCGGAATGGGCCCAGGAGCGGTATTGCATACCTGCGCGAGTCTCTCCGTAGCACAACACCGAGACACTACGCTTGGCTCGACTCCCGAATAGGGTTACCATGTCCCAGGACTTGTCTGAGTTGTCAGGCTTCTAACAAGAGATATGAAATCTCAGGATCTTTTTGTAAAAATATAGTGCCCAGGAAAGTTTGCCTTAACCCATTCATGGCCCAAATACGCCAAATACCAAATGACTGACTAAGCCTCGAGCATAATGCATCCCGCTACTCCAAAACGGATCTGAGAAGAAGTGTGATAACGAGAAAAAAAACAAGGCATCCTTAATTCCATCGGTTTGTACCACCAACTTTGTCATTACATGTGGGATGACCTTTTCAAGAAACATGTATTTCAGGACCTTGAGGATATCAGGCCCTCCTTCAGCACTCCACCTGGTAACCCTATTCGTGTATAAATGGGCAATGCCACAAATGGAATTTATAACCGGAGTCAGTTTATACGAACAACAATATTGCCACGATTTGAAATGTCCAATAATTGAATCCGGAGGCACGGTCGCAAGGTCTTCTAAATGCTAATGGAATTAAGTTACTGAATGCGTATTGAATGTGTCAGTTAGAATGCTGTTATATCCAATGGCTGGTACTGACTGGTTCACTGGGCTCTATCCAGATAGTAGACCTGCCACAATCGGCATACGGTAAGCTGGTCTGACTCCTAGAATCCTTGGCATCGAACATTGGTCAAAAAAATATAGACAACTGTCGTTGCTTGTTCCACGACCCAAACTCTTTGAATTTCAAGAAGTTTTTGAATATTATTCGGACTGTTTGCGACCCCACTAAGAGTCAAAAAATAAACAAAGCATTTGCAAACTTTTTAGTAAATGTAACAGTATGTTCTCCATGTTCAGAGGAGGCAAACGTGTTATGTTCTTTGTTATTTATAACTTTCAGTCACTCTTTATTGCAAATTATCACGACATGACACGGTCATTCAGTGACAAAACTCCATCTAAAAATAAAGAAAAGAAAAAAAACTTCTTCGTAGTAAGAGTGTCTAAGTGACAGCACGCCATCCGTGGCATAGGAAATGGAACATACGTAATAAATATATCTTTGGACAACTCACAAACGGCCCTCTGACCGGCCACTGACGGTGATCAGACAACTGATAAACACACATATATATTTTTAAATAAATACTTATACACCCAGACACATATCAAACATTTCCTGCTCATTACAGAAAAAAATTACCTGGATGGGAATCGAACCCACGACCATCGGTGTAGCATTCAAGTTCACTAACCACTATACCAACCGGCCAGTTAACCTAATAAATTTTTTTTTTAAGTTTAACCATTTAAACATACAAAGTAAACCTCCATAAAGAAATTCTCGTCTGTAATGTGGTCGTATCATTTATTGTTGACTTGACAATCATATAATACGGTTCCTTGTAACAAGATCTGTCATAGCAACGCTATTAAATGTTTTTTAGCGCCAGTTCACAATAGAGTAAAAAGATCGCGGACATCAAAACACACGGTGATTTATCGACACTGCGCGAGTGGGCGCGTCCCACGTGCCATTAATTCCCTGCTTTACTATTCATACACTTATTTACTTATTCCTTTTTGCATATTAATTAAACGCCGGTTTCCATACAATTTATTAACAATAAACGGAATGCCGCGATAAACATCTCTTTTGAAGAGACAACATCCACAAATGTCGTTTCAGTGGCGAGTCGCAAACGGTCGCACGATCGTTTATTTTCGCGTTATGAGAAAAACTTGGTCCATCTTTATTATAATGCGATATCGCTTTCGCGGCCGGTACCATCGCGGTGATAAAGTGAAATGAAAGTTCCATGTGTAAATTGTGCGTTCAATGAACGACGCGGACGCTTCATTTTATTCCTTTTCCTATCTCAAAACAAACAGGTACAGTCGTAAAATTATTTTCTAACGATTTTTTCGGATGGAAGCAATTAATTACATCTGCTTGTTATATTAATCGCAGCCCCGGGGCATATATACTGCGTATTACACTCAATTAATTGAGCAATAAAACTTTATAGGGTGTCATCTTACTACTTGTACAAATAAAACACAAAAAAGGAATGAAAACATGGACAAGAAACGCATCTGTTCATCACTCGCAACAATGTATGGATCATACAGAAATTACAGTGTATACTATTACAATTAATTATGACGATACGGCATGACACGACTGTGTATTTTAACAATACGTATGCTGGAATTAACATAATTATATTTGTCTTACGTGAATATAAAAGTCATCATCTCAACCCATCACAGCCCACTATTGAGCACGGGTCTCTTCTCTGAATGAGAAGGTTAAGGCGATAGCCCCAACACGCTGGCAAAGTGCGGATTGGCAGACTTCACACACCTTTGAGTTTTGCAAACTCCTCGGTATGCAGGTTTCACGATGGTTTCCTTCATCTTTATAGCGATTGACATTTTAATGCTTAAAACGCACGTAGCTCCCGAAAACTCAATAATGCGCGCCCTGGGATTCGAACCCGGACCCCCCGAGTAGGAGGTCGATTTTTTAACCACTAGTCTATCACCGCTTAAATGATACTAGAATTAACATAATTATATTTGTCTTACGAGAACATAAAAGTAAAGTACAAAAATGGAAGCTCAAGATACAAAAACTTATACTAGGAAATGGAATTTATAAACATTGCAGCTGAATCCTACGCTGCACAGCTACGAGGAAAGTTATGTAAATCTATCGAACAACCACAGACAAACCGCCACACTTCTATTACGGTGGTTTTGGCATCCCCGTGCTCTATGGCCTACCTTACAAATCTTAAAAAATGTCTGAGATAAACTCAAACGGACAACAAATTAAAATGTACAAATAATAAAACTAAGTAACTGTTAACTTCAATCGAAGGCTCTCTACCCTACACGGGCTTCTCCCCGTACATGAGGAAGCCTACAGCAAACTCCACCACACTGATCCAATACGAATTGGCAGTGAGGTTAGTGGTTAACTCAAGTGTCGGAATTTGTAATACAACCCGAAAGCCTCCGACATGGCTTAATTAACGTAATTTAATGATACGAATCGGGACCGGTGTTACGTGCCCTCCAAAGCACGAAAGCGGAAGAAGTTTTTGCCTCTAGCGGTCTCCATCCTCTTACTAACCGCGCCCGTTAATTAACTTTTTCGATCGCTTTCAATCAAAAAAAACGGCAGAGCTATGAGCGACTCAAATAACTGTTTATATATCCGATTTACAATAGATTTACTTGATACCTTTCTTTTGTTAGATTGTCTAAAAGGTTAATAACTCTGAGATATTGTTTCTTAAATGAAATGAAGTTTAATGACTTTTATGACAAATTGTTTTTTTTTTTGCAAACGCAGTTAAGTGATATTGAATTATAAACATTTTAGGGACAAGATTAAAAATATAAAAAATAATTTAAACATTTATCATCATACCTTCTTAACTTGTAAGTCTTTTCTGACAAATTATTTACTCTAATATTAAATAAAAAAATATTCTCAACAATTTAATTCCCATGCCAACAATTTAATTCTGAAACAAGTTTAAAATTATCTATCTGTTTTCTACATACGTCCATATGTAAATATTTGTTGTCAAAGGCGTTTTTCATGTATTTCACGTCAATTAGTACTAGCCGCAATAGGAAATAGTAAATCAGGCTCGACAACCTCCCGTCCGCGCGCCGCTGAGCGCTGACGGGGGTCGGCGAGTTGAAGAGCTGGTGACCAACCGACAGACACATTACTCAAATAAGGAGCTACATGAGCCTTCGCCCGTGGCTCCACCCGCTACGTACGTTTATAAAAGGTAGCCTATATGTTAATTCTCACTACAATCTATCCCTACTCTAAATTTCATTCAAATTCGTTGAGTAGTTCGAGAAGGAGGAACAAACATCCATCCATCCAGGTGACAAATTATCTACCTATAAAAATAATGTACAATTATTAAAAAATGCAGAAAACGTCAACCGCACAACTAGTCCACAGCAATTCAAAACGTCGAAAACATCACGAACCGCGCACACGAGTGATAAAACTCGTTATAAACAACCGAGTGCAATCAACAGCCTAGCTTACCTAGCACTTGGTGACGACCTTGCGAACACACGGACGATACAGTGACACCAGTACTCACACCAGTACTCGTACGAGTACCTCAGCTATGAGCCTTGTCGCGCAGCGCAATACGCATTCCTGATTCGACGCGCAGCACTACCTACCTAGCAGTAAACACGACACATGTGTGTGACACCTGAAAAATTACATCGCAGAACTGGTTATATAATAGTAAGATTGTATGCGAATTTTCGTCGCATGGAAATTTTTCATTAATGGTTTTAATAGTTTCGTAATTTTATAAGAATTGCTTTTGCAAACTAAAATTTAAAAAAAATATATAAATAATAATATGACTGAGAAAAGGTGTTAATTCAGTTTAATAATTTTTTGGTCATAGTGACTCAAACAATCGATTCGATGATTGTTAATCGACAACAATTTTAATGCGATTTTTATAATCGAGCTTCCTAACTAAACAAACACGAACAAATAATCGAACTCAAGACGAAAGAGAAATCACCAAACATCGTCAACGATCGGCTGTTGACGGAAACTAAACAGAAACCAATGCTACGGTTACGGTAGTAACAAAAACGTTCCAGCGGGGTTCACGAGCCGTTCTCACATAACGGCCGTGACCTCTTCACCGGGAGATATCGGCGAGTGACCGCCCCGCTCGCCCCACCGTCGCTTTCTTCTGACCCGCTTTTCATAAACAATACTTCGGCAACGGCCCGCTCGCCTCAACTCGAGAAAGTATTCGATATGAAAGCAACATTGATTTAAGCAAACACAGATGACTAAGAATCAATCGACGGGCCCACGCGACGAAATAAACGAACGAAAACATCACGAAGATAAGATAGGACTTCCTAGAAAATACTATTGAATTCACAACAAGACAAAACAAAATGAAAATAAATACCGACTCGTTCAATTCAACGACGACCTTGTCATAATTGCGTATCAATAAACATAATTACAATTACTTGATCCAGTACAACGCGATCGATACATAATTCAATGCGTATTCGAAAGCGTCAATAATCCGAACAAAGCCCAGTCCGGTCGCAGCCGATGTTTGGTGTAATAATTTCTCAACTAGCATTACAAGTTCAACAATGCAGAATTCGTTACGGAAAAGCGATATCCGATTTCAAACCTAAAGTGTAATTTAGCGTGAGAACCATAACCCTTTATAAACAATGTGAAACGGAAATCCAAAAGTACAATATTAACCATTGATTTATAGGTAGTTAAAATATGCTTAGATATAGATTTACAATTTCAAGCTCCGCTACATCGTAACTTAATAGAGACAAATTGTATTATTCCGTTTCGAGGGGCACGGAACACAAATAGAACTGAAAGGGAGCATCGAAGCAGATGTCACGTCACGCAGTCTCCCGCTCTATACAAGTTGAACACGACCCCGCGTCAGACGCTGCAAATCGAAAATCGAATTGTCCCACGTGGTATTAACACATCAAATGACATATGTCCGAGATTGCAATTGCGATATTCCACAGGATATTTTATAAATTGACTTTCTACTGTCATTGCAACGGTAGCGGCTGGTTTCCCTTCGCATTAATCAGTGACATTGTCGCGGCGACGGCCCGCTGCCGTCGGCAAGTTTAACAATACTTTCACGTCAAGACACTATTCAGAGTCGAGCAGTCACTTATCCGAGGAGCACTTAATTAAATGAGGATGCAAGAGATCTCGAACACAAAACAATGAAGGTCGTAAATCACAGCTTCCTCCATGTAATAGTAGCATCCTACGGGCATAAGCTTCGCGGCGGCAATCCGGCGCACTATCTAAATTGATGGTTTCCGGTGCACATTAGAGCGCTGAATCTATCGCGCAGCTGTCTGCGTATACGGCACACTTCATTTGCGGCTACGGCCTGCGCGTGCGCCCGTAGAAAGTGACGCTTTGTCATCGGCCACACTCGCCCAAAATCGAACAAACAGTCGAGCGACCGAGACTGGGAGATGCGAATCGGTCGAGCTAGAGCGGGGCGGGGGACCATTGTGCGCCAACACCGGGCTCTCGCACATTTGGCGTGCCAGCGTCCGCGCACTGTTTCACGGATTGTTTGATTCTCGCACATTCATCAGATTCCGCGTCGACGCTACCGAAACGCTATTTGCGAGCGAGAGCTGCGATTTATCAGACTCGTGGATATGGGCTAATTGCTTTATAAATTATAGTCCAGAAGAATGCAATTAATTACCGAAGATTTTCTTGAAGAACCATTTAAGTACGTTTTCTTGACGGAATTATTTTCCTCTATTGTAATTTTCGCAGTTTACAGTATCATAAACAACAACCTCAACACCTCACAAATGATCCGAAGTGTTGAGGTTAAGGCCGCCTTAATTAAATAAAATTACCAATTAAATTATTACCGGTTGCCCCCGGTTGCAGCAGAGTCCTTGTAAGGCCGCTTGTAATTCTGCAAATATATTTAAAAACTCATTTATTGAGTGATACGGATAAAATTAACCCGTTAAAATACCTCAACCATATTTACGAAGCAGAATTGAAGAGCCTTGGGAGGCTTTTTTTCCAGAGCCTATCGATAACTACGTACGCAATATCATTAATTTGAGTGATTACAAGCATCCCTATTTGCTTCCTGTGTGGGTTGGTTGCCGCGCCGGTATTAATTTATTCATGTGGGCCGGTAACAATAGAGAGCGAGACGCGGACTCTTACACTCGTTAATCAAAGACGACAAACATGAGGAAGACAGTTGGCTCCGATGACAAAACACTATAAGACCTTTGCCGAATTACAGCAGTTCAGACCTGATGCCTTTTTACGATCTTAAAGTAACTAGGATTCCTTGAAGATTTGTCATGTTCTAGTTACGTATTAGCTAAATATGAAGCTTCAAGTGCTAATTTTTGTGAGAGTATCCCCGCTAAATATTGCGGAATGTAAGGAATTTCATGACGGTAGTTTCAATAAAAGATATAAAGAATACTTTTGTGTTACTCGGCTAAACCTTATGTAATTATGTCAAGTACAGAACCTTACATTACTAGCGGCCTAACACGGACTCTACCGCAATTTTTTACTTTTTAATACAGTATAAACGTTACGACAGCGCAACAATCGCAAGCCACTGCAGCTCTTCCCATCTCGAGGAATGTCGTATGAATATTCACACTGTGTTTCATAGTAAAAAGGTTAATTAAGACAAATACTCCGCTTGTGATCCCTATGCTTACGACACCCTATAATGAGTCAGCCTCCGAAGGATTATCGGTTAGATCGGCTCTCGATTGCGTCACCTCGGAGATGAAAATTATTTTTTGCTCGTAAATCGAAGCCCGTGGCGACTCGACTCGACTCGACGGCGCAAAATCGACAAGAGAGACACTGACAGACGTAACCTGCCCGAGCTTTGATTCACTAACAATAGATCGAATCGATACAAAAACGCAAACAAAAACTCGAAGTATAACGATATTGATCGTGCATTTATGCAAATGATCACAATTATTTAAATTAATTTAATGAGATATTTATTATGCTACGTTACGAAATATTGTATATTAAAGACTATCTTGACCGTGTTAACTCGACTCGTCTTTTACATAACGAACACACGAACACGAACACACGCTAATACAATGTTATAACACTGGCTGTAAACGCGAAACATTAAAAAGTTAATGCGAAATTCAAATATCGAACAAGAACGCGGTAGGGATGGCTCGTTAAATAATGTGAGATAAATATTGAGCGGCGCATACCGTCATAAAGTTGGCCGACAACACCGCATAGTTACCTGGAACAAACAAACGAACAGACATTAGATAAATCCCGCCCGGCTGGCCGGCCAGGAACAATGGCCGCGGAGAAAGGCCAAAATAAAGGTCACGGCTAAGGCGGATATCTCATAAAATATTCATGGTTTGCATTCGCATATTGCAGTATAAAGAAAATAATTTAAAACCCACAATGAGACGAGACACAATAACACTGCCCTTCGAGAAAATTACACGTCCGACGAGATGGGAATTTAATAGGCAGCAAGGTACGTTATGATTATACGTAGAAAATACTATGAAAGTTTGTTGTTATATTAAACATTTCTACAGATCGTAATTGTCAGTCTTTACTTCACATTGTACTATACAAACACTGTGATAACCATTCCTTCAAGATACCGTCAATATTGCAATATAATATAATAATAATATAATTGTCCTCTATCAAGAATACTGAATCGGAACTCTTTTCACAATTTTAATACGAGAGGCTATAACGTCCCCCTCTCCCTAATGTTTTCAAGGAAGTAGACTCGAGCCAATAATGATAATATACATAAAAAAAACTCAGTTTGTTGTTTCGTAAAATACTAGTCGAATTGCCCTTGAGCCACGGAAATTATTACGATAATTGACAAGACATAGTAAACACTTCCACATACCACAAATCACACGCATAGTATATTGAAATGTTATTTCATATTAGATGCCAATGTACTTTAAAACAGCTGATAAAACGTAATTACACCACATTACGTCATATGTATTAACTGTACAGTGGCATAACTACAGGATCACAAGAGTGGCAAAATACCAAGAGTCCCTGCCCTAACGGGGCCCCATGTCCGAGAGCTTACCGTCTCAGAAGTAACCTAATATAAAAAAAAATAATTAAAAAACAACAAATTAATACAAGTCAATTTATTTTATCAATTTATTTTAATATACAAGTATTTTTATGAAAATTAATTTATAATTTGACGAGTTCCCTTGTGACCCCATCTATAATTTTTGCCACAGGCCTCATGGTATAGTTACGCCACTAAAGTATGCATTGAATTTGAAAGGGAAACCACCAAACAGAGATACATATATGATTCATTTTTATATGTGTGATGTACAAAAACCCAAATCGTTCTATTTTAAAACCCCAGTATGAGTCAGTTACACAAATAAATACAATTAATTCGTTTTGAATGTAAATATAAAAACTTTTAGTTGACATTGGGCACATGTTATTGTGACTGGGTGGCACACACTCATACACAAGAAACGAGGGACGGCTCTGGTATAGCTGGTATATATATATATATAATAGTAAAATAACTATAATAGAACCATGTACAAATATATAAAAATAAAATAAATATAATTCAATAATAATACTCATTATAAATACCGAAATAATTTCAATTTAATAAAGTTCTTTTTATTATAAATGACGAAGTCACAGAATAGCCCAGCTCTTTATCAATTGCACATTAAGTTTTGCTCATCTTTTTATACGTAAATAAAATGAACATAACTACATCATTCATCTAACATTTTTGCTATAATATATGTGAAGCCGCATGTAAAGCCATTTTGAATTCCCCATACGATTCATACCACGAGTCATGATTTGACCTTACGCTTTCGTATTTCTTATGGACACCCATCGATACGAGACGCCTCGAGTCCCATCTGCATCGGCTAGCTATACCAGTCGTTATAGCTTAACGACTGGGCGGTGCCGTGGTACCACGCTTATTCGGTACCACGATTATGGTAATGCGGCGCTCTGAAGCCGAGTGACCACCCCTAGGGCTCGTCTACACCGACAACAGACAATACATTGGACTTTTCTTTGAATTAATAACTACATTTCATTCGAAACCGTTTCTGTTTCAGAGTTTCTATATTTATTTAGTCTTTAATAGAACCAATACTGCTACAATGCAAGAAAAATGTACTCTGACATAGCACTCAATACGTATTGATGAACACCGACAAATATTCTTCCAGTCACAAATACTTTGTGACCAAGTTAGAAATATTTTCATATAATTAGTAAAGACAAGGATATGACGTGGGTAACTGTTAAACAGATCCTTATTAACGTAGACATTCTTATAACTTAAGTAATATATTGACCTGGCGGCTTGTTTCGACTATAAGCGATCGAACAACTTGAGCAACAGACGGCGTAGTCGGTTGTTGGGTGACGGCTAGTGGTGAATATTCGTGAGTACTTCCGTGTTATACTTAGATATCAATCGTTAAGTAATGTTGGAGGTCTTCAAAAGGCCGGCTTAGTCGGCTAGTCGGCCAAAGTCATAGTCAACACATTTCTAAAAAGATATAAAAATTCTAATTAATCTATGACATTCAAACATTCAACAGTCGCCCTATTTATTATACACGAACTGTAATTTCTAGGTTTGTACATATGCTGATGCAATATATAGTAATATTGTTTTTGTTCTTCGTATAAACTTAACCGAGATGTTAGTAAACGGATAACAAGAACAATGGATCAATTAGCCACGTCCTCGTACCGGCTTTCGACAGTCCGGCAATCTATTGTGGGGCTTGGTGTACGATTTTTTAATAAAATCCCTAAATTAATACAAGATTTGCATGTGATTTTGTTCAAGAAATGTGTAAAATCTCAACTCACAAGCTAGGGATATTATAGTGTTGTGGAATATCTAAATGACAAGGATGCATGGAAACGATCCGCACTGCTCCCAGTTCCAATCGGACTAGTAATAATCTTTTGTAATACATTGTAATCTGTTATTAAAAAGAGTACCGGAAGTTTTTTTCCGCCGGCCTACACTAGCGTACATAGTCCTAAGTTTGTATTATTTATAAAGCCGATGACAGGTAGGTATTTTCTATCGAGACTTTAGGCTTTACCAAAGATTTCATTTAAATATACATATATCTATTTTTAAATGTTGTTAGTAAATTTATAACTGAAGTAGGGACATTGTATTGTAAAATTTTGACTTTCGTTAAGTGAGCTTTTGGTTCCTAAGACGAAATAAACAGTTTTCATTTCATTTCAAATACAAAGCACAGGAACTTCTAGAAGAAGTGATCTGTTTCCATAACTTTATATCTTGTTCAATGACACCACAAAAAGGGTCAGATGACTAGACTCTAAGATGGGCGGAATAAGTTGACCTACTAACTGATGGATGCATGCATTTCTTTTCCTACATGATTATTAACTCTTCTTGATAAATAAAAATAATCGTTACACAAAATCCGACCACCAAACAGGCTATGCGGCATATAACACCTCGTGGTCGACTAAATAAAATTGGTCGTCCATATTTTTGTATGAACAACTTTACTGTAACTTTTCAACAATCTACAGGGGAAATTTCGTACAATGGGACGGAAATGCGTTACAGGAAGCCAGGGAGACCGCGCTATTAGTTTTAAACTGAGTACACTATTCGTTATTACCTCATTATGCTGCTCAATGTCAGTGCTGGTTAATACATTCGGCGAAGGAAAACATCACGAGGAAACCTGCACTCCTGAGAGATCCTCAAGTTCTCGAAGATATGCGCAGTCATCCAATCAACTTGGTCAGTCGTGGACTATGGCCTAGACCCCTTACTTTGTGAGAGGGGACCTAAGCCCACTCGTAGAACAGTTATATGTAATGATGAATACCAAGATGAGATGTCATATATGCTATATGACATGACAATTGTAAGTGTGGCTCAATTTTAATTTTAATTTTTATTCTGTCAGATTTAGAATCCTGCCACGGTCCAGTGCGTTAATTATTCTATAATTTCAACCATAGATGAGGCGTAGAGGGTAATATGCAGAGTTGATGACTTATTCAGATATCAGCGGCCGACTCTTGCGGTCAGGTACAACGTAACGAACTCTCGCTAAATCTTTAATATAGTTTCATTTAATGCTAGTTAGGTTTAGGTCAGTTATTCCCAAAGTGGTATAGAAGGGAATGTGACGGGGGTTAACGTAAAAGAAATTTAGGGTCAAAAACTGTAGTTCACTTTTATTTTTCTGTGCATCATGATATCTTTTTGCATGTGCTGTATTTTCTTGTCTTGAATGAATTTCTTTTCTTTCCATTTTCTTTTATTGAGTCTTAAAGCAAAGTATTTTAAAGATTTAATATTAAAATTTCAGAATTAATGGCTGGATTTTTTAACGTTTTTGAGAAACTGAAAGAAATGTAATAGGAAGTCTGCTGATACCAATAAAATTAAGAAAGTGGTCTACGAGAAAAAAGTTTGACAACCTCTACTTGAGCTTCACGGTTTGTTTATTTTGGAACTCTGAAAGCTATCCAGTTAAAAGGAAAATTAGGGCAAATATGACCCGTCCGGATCCCACGCAGAACTAGCGTTTTCAAAGTATTCATAAGTTAGTAATTAATTCTCGTAATGTTGGTATTTCTGCTCCGAGTGGAAATTATAGTTTGGACGTTGGAATTAAAGTGGATGCTTTAACTACATCAGACTTGGTAAGTAAAGATGAAAGAGATTAAAGGATGGGTAGGATTAAATTGTTTTGTATGTATATGTTGTAATAAATATTTATATAAATATTAAAATAAAAGTTGTAAAAATGTGTAAATAAGACAAATTA
This sequence comes from Asbolis capucinus, assembly GCA_018249125.1. Classification (NCBI taxonomy): domain Eukaryota; kingdom Metazoa; phylum Arthropoda; class Insecta; order Lepidoptera; family Hesperiidae; genus Asbolis; species Asbolis capucinus. The sequence goes on from DWJZ01000074.1 coordinate 35,142, forward strand.
CAGGCATCATCAAAAAAAATTTAAATAAAGCAACTTATAGGCCTTTTATTACATTTTTTTATAAATCAACTCAAGTCATAGACAACTTCCAACCTTTTTAAAACTATTTTTTTTTTGTAAATCAAACAATTTATAAGCCTTTTATTACAATTTTTTTCGTAAATAAGACAACATACAGGCCTCAGATTACTAATTGTTCACTAAAAGACATGTTGTAAAATATATAAATAAAACTTACAGGCCTTGCATGAACAATTTTTGTAAATAAGACAACTTCCAGGACAGAAAATATTAGGTACTTGGCTAATAATGAAATAAAAACCTTTTCAAAATTAAGAAAAAGGTACTCTTTACTACATAATCGTTGTCGGATTGCCAGAATCCAGAACAAAATTGAAATGAGATTGCTTAGTAATTGTAATAACTTTTACCATAATAGTTATCGGAAGAAGGCACGTTAAAAATAATATATAATTCATCCACGTTTCTAATTATCTAAAGATTTTTTTTTTATTTTGAAATTATGTCATGGCTGTGGTTCGATTTTCACATGAGGAATTTATAACATATTAGTTTTACTCGCAGCTTCGCTTACACGCATACTTTTTATTTTATTACCAGTGGGCCAAAAAACCCATACAAACTTTCATCCCGTATCCTAAGGGAACTCTGGTATAACTAGGGATGAAAAGTTTCCTAAATGATAAGAATTTCTCGAGATTTAAAGTCATTCCAACAATATACACTATATTAAGAGATGTTTAGGTACAAAGTTTTATCCCCCTTTTCTATTATTTATAGGATGAAATTAAACAAACGCTGAATTTATATTGAACGTATGTGAATTTCAAATTCAAGGTAAACACATACACGTGACACCCAGGAGATTGTATCGAAAATTTCAAAATATTCACATTGTTGTGCCTTTTTTTTCTTTTTATTACAAAATATCAAAAAACTGAGAAAAACATGCATGTTTCATTCATTTAAATAAGGAATGTGTGTTACAAATTTCAGACAAATCGGTTGATATTTAAGAAAATTCCCATAAAAACTTTCTTCTTCTGTTCCAAAGAAACCCGGGAATCATTCGGAATAAAAAGTATCCTAAAGGTTAATCGGGGATAATAGTAATAACTTCACAAAGTTTCATCGAAATCTGTCCGCGGGTTTTTACCTGATGCGCGTTCAGACAAACAGACATTAATTCCAAAAAAAATATTTTCGTGCTCTATCTCGATATTAGAGTCATTCTTCATCAAAATTTTGAAAAATTAAAAAAATCTGGAAAAATGCACTTTGAGTTTTCAAATATTTTTTTCTTTCTTTCAATTTAACATTCAGAAAAAAAAACAAATAACACCTATAACAGGAGTCAATTGAGATATAGTTTAAATATACCAACCACCTAATTTATAAATTTCTCCTTTGCAGAATGGAAAATAGCATTCAAGACAAAACAGACGATATTCTACGCGTCCCAAAGTAAATCTTCCCTTGGAAAATATTATTTGCCATCCCAAAGTCTCCCACAGAAACAACTGTTTAACGTTTTAATTTATATTGCCTTCACCTGTAGTAAATCTACAGCAGAATTAATTCCATTACCAATACAAACATCTACCTCAAGCCGTACCCCGTTCTCAAACGAAGCACTCGGTTCCCTACTTCGCAAATTAGATTTCGTATAAAGCCTATTTTAATTTGTCGACGCTAAACATTGCAAGCTCTTTAATGTTTAAGCGGGCACAAACTCCCGGTATTGACTCTCGCGAAGGTTGGCCGGTTGACATTCGTGTACAGAACAAATATGTTCAGAACCCGACCACCCGATCCGACCCGGCGCGATAATAAGCTTACCGGCTAGGGCGGCACACCCCGCATCTCCGCCCAACCATCGCATTATTAAATTCTTTTGTTGGCCGAACACCGGCCAGTTATTTACGTCCGACCGCGGGATCAACGTTAATATTCCTAACATATTCCTTTTGAACTCGACGGATAAAGGAGATTATTTGACCGGTGAATTTTTCGCGGTAAAATAACGTATGTTAAGAAAATTCCAGTCAATCGCTACAAAATATTGTAGCGAGCTGAGACAACTGTTTTCAGTTCTACGTCAAGTTCAGTAGAGAGAAAAGGCAATTATAAAGTAAACGATATAAATTAAAACGAGTAAATCCGAGGCACCCTCGAATTTAGATCTAAACGGCGGGCGCACTTCATTTCGAGAACATTACTCTCCTTAAACAATAAAACTCATTAATTCTCTTGTGCGGTCGCGTTTTATAAATGTTTCACGTATTAATAAAATTAACAAAGCGTGGTGCACGAGAGGGCTATTTTCCGACAAAGCGTCGGAGCGAAGCACAATAGAATCTAAAATAAATACTAGGACTTTAGCAAACAAAGTTTACGTACGGTGCGTCCACCTGGCGGACGGTGGGGCACGAGGCACGGGGCATGGGGCACGGGTCGAGGCACGAGGCAGCCTCGAAGCTATTGAAAATTAAGCGCTTGCAACGGACTTCAATTAATGGCCGCAAGGCGTTCGCTTGGAAACATCACTGCGTCTTAGTTTAGTGGCAATTATGGTTGCACCACCTAGGATGCCTTGACTATATATTGCAGAGGTAAACCTTCAGTATAGCTTCAACTCTTCTCGCACGAGCTTCTTTAAGTGTGGAAGTCTAGAGTCCACCATGCTGGCCCAATGTGGATTGGCGAAAAAGTTAATCGCCAGATTTTAAACGGCCCGAGGTCCTCCGATAGACTTATCGGCCATCATCACCATTGCAACCCATAATTGTCACACTACTGGACTCGAGTCGCCTATCACAATGTAAGGAGTTCAGGCCATCAGGCTGAACAAGTTCGGATTGGTGAAATTTTCACACGTTTAAAAAAACGTATAGAGAACTCTGAAGACACCTGCTTCACCGAAACAGGAGATAATTAGATTGACAATTAGAGGTGCACGTCACAGGATATGAACCCAGAACCTCCCGTTCAAGAAACCAATCTTCATACGACTAGGCTGTCACTGTTCTTTACCTAACGATAGTTTTATAAAACACAAGCACACATTCCATCCTCGTCTGTCTTTGTATTGCACGATCACGTAAGGTAGACACGACACGCTAAGCTATGAGCGAGATAGCAGAGGAGAGACAGCATTAACAAACCTCAACACCCTCTGTATCTTCATAATTATACTAACATTTGTCCTTATCTGTCTACTACTTTTTATCTCCACAGTTATCCTAATCCTATTCTTATAAAAAGCTGGTGGACGATATGGCCAAGCTGGACAAAAGACCCTTATTAGCTGATCGGTATCTGGTCAGCGCGTGGCCGGAAAACTGCCGCTTATCTGCCAAATTACACCGTTTTATTCGATCCTCTCAAAAACTGCTAGAGGTAATCCGTTGCTGAATAGCCCCACAGTTTCCCTTACTATTGGTTTGTTTTGTGAGATTTTCTTTAATGTTGTATAAATTATTTCATGAAATGTCTGGTACCAAGTAAAGTATACATTACCTATGAAATCCACACATACATTATTTCACTAACTATATAACTAATAACTCGTAGGTAAGTAGGAGCTTGTTACGTAGCCTGTTTTTTGATTTTTAATAGCTGTACCCGGCTCGGCATCAACTCAATAACCATGTGTCTGATCGATATTATTTTGGTACCAAAAACTTTTCCAAAGAATTACAAACTTAGTATCAGTGCACTATCTCGTACCATTTCGGAATCTGTAAAGGACAAGCAAAGAAGCTTACAAACAAACAAATATTGATATATAAATAATAAGTGTAGTGCCCGCTTCACAACAATATTTTGGTCCTTCGAGCTGGTTGATGATCTTAATGGTCTCGTATGCTAACCTTATAAGACAAGCTGCGCTAGCAACGTCAGGGGTTGTATTATAAATCAAAACTAGTAAACTGTAATGTAGACGATACTTTCATATCTGTTATCGGTTTTTTAAATGACACATACATAAGACTGTGTACGCTAGTGTGGCCAAAGGAAAAAAAGGCGCGCGGTAAAAACTCTCGGTGCCCTATTAACAACAAACATTAAATGTATTACACAGGTTACTAGCCCGATCAGAACTGGAAGCAAAGTGTATCATATGTTTTTAGATTAATATCGCCGTGGATACTAAACATTTTACATGCAAATGGGTACTCATGATCTGAATATTATTATACCAATATTTCGACGCAGTTGCATCGTCATAGTCACGGCCAGTCGGTCAGTCTCAGATCGTGAGTACCCGTTTGCATTTAAAACAAAGAGTATCATTAACATGCATCCTTTACATTTATTATCGAGTAAAGTGCTTCAGTATTTTGGGTCAGTATGTCTATTCGTGAACCAACAGTAGGGGCGCGGCTTACCGATCTCCAACACCATCCGCCGGTGGATTTTATTGCCATTCGTATTGTCGCCCCAAGATTTATTCTGACATGTCGAAATTCGTTTGTTGACGTTACAGATTTTTTCGAATAACCTTTCGAAATTTCAACGTACTCCGACGGGAGATTAGTGTGTTGAACTGATGTGAAAATCCACTGTGATTACAATATCTACAACTTTGCTGGATATTTAGGATTTTATATGTTTTTTTATAATTAGAAAAGATTATTTTTTAAATTAAATACTCTAATACAATATCTCGCTTTGGTATATTAAAGTTTAAAGAAGTGTTCTATTAAAAATGCATACGCCAAAAATACCTATGTAATAAAAAAAAATATATATTTTTATTGTAATTTGAAAAACCCACAAAGACAAAACTTTTCAGCCAACTGACCTAGGATGGTAAAATTAAAATTGCGTTACCTATAGTCCGTTTTTCAGCCGTACAAAACATGTTAACAATTTTTATGTCAAAATAATACTGACAAGTAAAACGTTTTTTTTCGTTATTTTTACAAAAAAATGCGTATTGATTGTATCTATAATATAAAGTATTGTCATTGAATAGTTATTACATGTCATTTAATATGTTTTATAAGAAAAATGTGTCGTTTCATCCACTAGTTTGTTTACAAGTTTTGTACGGATGAAAAAACTATGACTCATGTCTATGAGAAAAACCACATACACGGATCACATCTGTGAAAAACTGTATAAAATATGAATTTAACGTGAATGCCGTCTGAATAGTTATCACAATTATTTTTTCCGTAGCTATCTTCTGGAGTGAGTCGCCAAATGGCACTAGCTGCTGGGAATTTAAGAGACGGTTTGACCTTCTTGGTACAAGATGCTCGTGCTGTGAAATTGAAGAAAAAGTTGATAACATAAGAAAGACCCAGTTTCTGATATTAACAACCTCCAACACGTGTTTTCGTTCATTTATTAGCTATTCCCGGAAAAAGTACAAAAATAGTCTCATACTTGTTTCCAAAAGAATGTCAAACGTTTTGTTAAGGCTCAAGTACACCTAAAGGCCATAATTATAGTCATAAAGGAATATAGTTATGGTTATTTCATGGCGTTCAGTAATTTCTGGAGCAGGTTGACGCCTCGCTTCATTTAATCGCCACATAACATGCAAAGTGCATCTCTTAGTCTCTTACATGTAAAACAGTCCCGGCGGGTATTTAAATTTTCGCCTTTCCCGTAATTCGTTGAGTGCAGACAAAGGCTTTAATAGGGTTGTCGAGTTGCATTTTTTAGTTAACCAACTGTCAATAGAAATTGCTAGAAATTATGAAGTTTAATTTAACCCTTCAAATTATTAATAAATAAAGTTTTTAATGACAAATAGATTATTTGTTTAAATTTATTTTTTACTTATAAATATTTAGGTAATAGTGGAGTAAATAAAACTTAATTCAGAGAAATCATTATTTTACTAAAATACATTGAAACTTTAAAGAGAAAATGGGGCTAAAAAGTTTTTATTTTCAGCCACAACAGGTAATCTTGACGGAGTTGAGCTGTTGTAATAATTGGCAAATAACTAAGTATATTATTTGATGTATTAAGTAATGTAATCTAAGGACCGTGACAAATTCATATGAAGGGCCCCCAAAAACAATCGTCACATTGTAATTTAATTTTAATAAATCATTGAGATGGTTTCTCAATATGAAAACTGTTGGGAATATTAGTCCATTGTAGATTAACAACAAATTTTCAACAGCATATAATAAGTACATTTTAAATGTTAGAACACTTCTGAGCTCGCAACCTCTCGAGCCATTATCAGACCAGGGGCCCGTGCCATTTACCAGTCCTGCCACTAGTTACGCCACTGCACCACTACATTTCAATGTCAGTAAAAACTCCATGCCCCATTGGTTGTACAAGTGTGTAAACTTATTAAAACTTCATAAAATCTGAAAATTAAAGCAGATGGCAACCCTAATTCCCGGAAAACAGTGTTAATGTTGCCCGTATTATTCGTTATACCACACATTACACCTGTGCTCGACTCCGCTTCGCAGCCGAGTGTGGAAACTGATTAATTATCGCCATTAAACGAACCGCCCATGAATGTTTCAGCATGATTGATGCGTCTATCCGTTACGTACAGAGAACTTCAGTTTCTTATGACTGAATTTGTCTTGAGTTTGAAAGGATTTGTAATTAACTCTGATGGATTTCTTGTTTAGTGGGCTTATGTTTGTGCAGTTTTGTGTTTTTTTTGTTTGTTGTTGTCGTTGCTGAAAATACTACCAGCTAATGAGTAAGCACACAGAGACAACCATAGCAGAAATTATAGATATGAGCGTTTGTCTTTCGGGATAATGCTCGTGGGAAGCTTGCGTGTGAGTTTTCGTTCCGTAGTTTTCAAACTTGTGTTGCAACCAATGCGTACTTAGCTAACTTAGTGGATGGTTAGTACGCCTCACATTGCGAGACGAGACTGAGCGAAACAGTGGGGCAGTTATGACGTGCTATGACGATGATAAGACGAATAGAGACGAGAGAAAAAAATTAAAATACTGTTACAATTTCCATGCTAATATTATTGTTTGTTTGAGGTGAAAAGGCTCCGAAACTTCTGGACTGATTTGAACAGTGTAAAAGTTTACGCACAGCAGAGGCAAGTTTGCTTAGTTTTATTTAGGAATTCCCTACAATTTCAAAGTCCCGAGACACGAGATAATCTACAATCAAAGTCCCGGAACTTCGAGATTTTAAAGAAAAAATATTTAGTTATTTTTGAGGGGTAAGCGTTATTGAAGAATTTGAATTGTAATCTTGTGAAACGAATAAAAAAATGGGAACCGAGACAACGAAGACTACCGAAAGTCCCGGGGCTTTGAAACTCGAGATGCCCCAAGCCTTAGTATTAATTTAACAGTGTAGGCGTTTACACATAGTTTGTTATTTATAAATGTTGAAATAAATAAAATAATGCCTACTGTTTCTATAAATGCAAAAGTTGCTGTATCTGTCTGTCTGTTACGATTTCATGACTTAGCTACTGAACTGATTTTGATACAAAATTAGTACAGTAATAGACTAGAACTTGAGACACAACTTTTTATTGCGAAAAAAGAGATTGAAGTAAATTGAAAAAAAATTAAAGGGATGAAAGTTTGTATAGCAGTTCATCATTATCTAAGATATCACCTTAAGATGCGTCATGGGAACCCAATGAGTGAAGAGAAAAGGAATGAACATTGCACTCAGATGTAGCCGCAGGAAAAACCTAGTGTTTTAACCAAAATCTAAACATTCAATTACAGACATACAAAAGGCAATGTAATAACTACTTTTTATGTGATAAGCAGGCAAACAAGCAGACGGGCCACCTGATAGTAAATAGTCAACGACGCCCATGGACATTAATAATACCAAACTGTGCTGCTACTAACGCGTTGCCTGCCAGGAAGGAAGTGACGTATACGCGGGAAAAAAGGAAACAAGGGAAGCGGTAAATTGCTAAAGCAACTTGGATCAATAACGATCTCAAATACACCAACAACATACCACTCCAGGACGGCTGACAGAAAAAGAATGGGAAGGAAGATGACTGAAAGACGGGTTGAAAAAGGAGAGAATTGGGTCTCAAAACCAGCTGAAAGACGACGTTTGGCGGCTGATTTAGGCAAGAGAGTGGTAGCCAGCCAGACGGGTTTCACAGAACATCCTTCCGTGAAACCTTACTCCCGAGCAGCTGACTTCTGTACTCCTTTTACGACACTGTTAAGCCAGCCTGGGTTTGGGATATGTATTCTAAGCCGCTCCAATATGGCTAAAAATACAATTTGGTGTAATACCGGTTATCAACATGTGTGCAAATAGTAACGCAACAAACATTTCTAAACAAGTCCGCAATATAGTGTGACTTGGTCAAAAAGGTGCGTTAAATTCACACGGCGTATTTTTGGTGCAGACGATAATGAAACGATGAAAAATAAATAGATACGAGTATCTCACCGGCACAAACGACGCGTTTACTTTGCCTTTACAATCGTACTACGAAGGATTGGAATAAGTTGCCCCTATTCGTTCGATTATAATGTAAATGTCATCAATTCAAGTTCAAGAATTTTACAAAGTCAGCGTACATTACCTTCTAATACTACATGAGTTCTTACTATGAGGTGGGATCAATCGAATCGGTTCCATTTTCCAAAAAAAAATCCGATTTCTAGTAATTTTGGAGACATTGAAAAAACAAGTATCTGTTTTACTTTATATGTGATATTAATATTTTACTCAACTAATTTTCTTTCATTTAAAAAAAATCTGTATCTACAATATTGATTTTTCACTAGATGGCGGTGTTAGGTAACATTTTTAAATACTGACTAAATCTAAGTACTTTTAAAGCGCATAAAAAAAATGCCGTGTGAACGCACCCTAATTAAATTTTACTCACACTGAGAGGTCCAAGAAGAAGACGAGTGATAAGATTTTTCTCACTCTCAAAGGTCGTTGTTAAGAGGGGCGTAATGCCGCGCCGAGCTGACCAATGGCCGGCGAAGGGTGGATCCGCTGATAAGGGGTGATAAGAACGTTATTTTACGTTTTCTTAGGGAGTGCAGAGACAATAGTTCTGTTTGTGTGCGATGTGAAGATTGTGAGCACGTGCATGTGTGGGTGTGTGTGTGTAGCTTTAAATGTATTTCATAATGTCGCTGTTACTGACATTAATCCACTGCCTAAAAACATGATCTGGAAACACTAAATTTTGTAAAGATTTTCTTTCAAGTCTTGTGGTCAAATTAAAGTAGTTCCTGGAAGGTGCAACAGTTTTCAAATATTACAATACAAATACAAAATACTCACGTTCTGTTCTTCGGGAGACATGTCTATAGACATTTTGTACATTTTAAAACGGCGATTATCTTAGTTAAGCAACAGAGGGCGCGGTCGGAAGGAGTATGAGTGACCGCTAGTGACAAAAAACTCTTGAGAGTTCTGTTGCTTCGGTACCAGGTCTTATTTGACGATCGTTAAGTTATGTCGGAGGCCTTCGGGCGGCATAAAACTACCGACACTTGGGTTTACCACTAACGACTTCACCAATCCGCATTGGAGCAGCACGAAGTTATATTTCTGGCCTCCTCAGGAACGAGGAGGTGCATACTATCCATAGCCACACTTCTTTTATTTGCACCTGTTTATGATATCCATAAAGAAAATACATTTTAATAGGTCTTAACAAAGACGGTCAAAGAGAAATGTATAAATTTATTCGCCAGTTAAAATGTTAACTAAATAAATATTATTAAGTTAGTAATTGCTTTATCATTACGTTTTATTAAGGCTTCATCAACGTCTGGCGCGTCTTTTATCACGTGTACCGCGAGGGACTGGAATAAGCTACCCGCGTCAGTGTTTCCGTTCGATTATAATGTAAATGTCGTGAAATCAAGAGTGAATAGACTTTTTCTGAATTAGCGCCTTACAATCCAGACCACAGCGCTGCTTACCATCAGGCCTGCATGATGATGATGACCACAACCTGTTGTGGTCAAGCACTAATTTATTGAATATAACAAAATAAAAATCATTGCAATGCTGTCCTGCTACTGGCCTCTGATCTCCTCTCACAATGTAACGGGAAAAAGTCAGTCCACCACGCTGGCCAAGTTCAGATTGGTGGACTTCACACACCTTCAAGAAGTTTAATGGAGAACTCGCAGGAGTGCAGGTTTCCTCACGATGTTTTTTACCATACCATGTGATAATCCACTTCTGACACACACAATTTTGAAAAGGTGTGTGTATGATTTGAACCCATGACCTTCCGTTCGAGAGACCAACGACCAAACCACGAGGCAATCACTGCCAATTAAAGCTTACTTACATTCAATATAATAAATTTTGTATACAAAATTACTGATTGTGTAAAAATTTATTATAGACAATTAACATCTGTTCCTTCAGTTTTTACATTGCAATTCGCAATTAAATTTTTACAATACAGATATTTCGTCCGAGTATTGTTATAAATATTTATTAACCGGAAACAATGTTCTTATTTACAATGGTTTCTACCAAATTTTTATGTCTTTGATTCTAAAAAATTGGCTGTTTTTAACCAGAGCCTTAGTTTTACTTTAACTAGGTACAGTTTTTCTTCGTCACAACTAAATTTTATCTGCTAATACAACAAAATTATATCCAAGTTATATTTCTTATCCTAGTAATATTATAAATGCGAAAATTTGTGAGGATGCATGTTTGTTACTTCTTCACGAAATAATTACTGAAGACATTTTAACAAATTTGGCATAGAGATTATCTACTGGATTAACACACAGGCACATATAGTAGTGTAGAATTATAGACTACTACATATAACGCAACCGAAGCTGAAGTCGGCTCCTAGTTAGTATTTAAATATTTAACAAATTCTTCACACTGCGCCTACACAATTTATTTCTAGGGTAAATTGATCCTAATGCTTTCCTTATATTATTTTACTGCCTATTCTCAGCAATTAAAGAGTTATTGAGAGTAATTGAGTTTACGACTCTGCCTCCCTTCGAGGCTTTTCAACGTGGCAATTGGTTTTATGATGGTCCGTAACAGAATTTCGCGATTTTATGGCAACCGACGCAAATGAACGCACAAAAGCCATAAATCGGGGTAAGCCTTCCGTGACTGTCAAGTCTGGTTATCTGTATACATAATTGTTGGTATAAGACAAGCATATTTTATACGGGGGATACAATATGTAGTAGCAAGGTACGTAAAAATCGATTTTCGGCACTGTAATTTAATACTATTGTGAAAAGTTAGTATACAGCAGATCTACCTACTCAAAAGATCGTAAAATTGTAAGTCATTGCTTTTGAATATATTTGATGAGTTCGTTCTCTCACTTGTCATGTATTATTTTTAATTTATTTTTTTCTGTGATTTTAGTCTGAAGTTGTGCTAGATGAATACCAGACCAATTAGAATTGAAACTTGATATAATAGTGTTGGAATCATCTAAATTGGCCAAGCCATGTTCGAATAGGATTTTTGTAGTTATTAATGATCAGCTGTAACTATAACTATAATTTCATTCTAACTGCTGCTAATTTTATACAATTTGCACTTAGAAAACTAGTGAAGACGCACAGAAGCAGTTTCCGCAAGATATTGTTTTGCATATAGTTACAGAGATATTTTCGACATGAAATGCGCCTGTTCCGCAATAATAGCAATGCAACCGCAAAGAACATCAGCTCGCTAGTATATCTTACACGTACAGGAACGACCAACTTATTTTGTGTGACTTTTAATGGCAGGAATTTCCTTCAATGTAAATCACCAGCGGGATTCGTTCAGACGGCTAATGTTGCCAAGCATGTTCATGTTTTGGGATGTCCTAAATGTGATGCTTTAATAAAAAACAAACCAAGAACAACACGGCACGGTAGAAAAGAAATATGCTCAAGCACTTGGAGGCGATTGATATGATTTGTAGATAGCTAGAAAATGTCATGAATTCCACTTATTTGTGGAAAAATACTTAATTTCTATGTTTCAATTCAGCGTTTTTGATTGTGTGATGGGTGAAATGAGGGTATTTCATTGTATTTGTAAATAGCTGTATCCAGCGTGGGTTGCTGCTACGCATCAACTCGTCATCAAGCATATGTCCGATCGACATTATTTTGTTACCAAATTCAAATTCACCAAACTCAAGTTCTTCGAAATATTTGTTTTAGATATTATACTGTTTTTACCGACTTCAAAAAAGGAGAAGGTACTCAATTCGTATTTATTTTTAACTTAGGGCTTT
>DWJZ01000075.1:0-47175 GCA_018249125.1 Asbolis capucinus
CCCAGTGGTTGTTCTTGCTTCCACTATTTTTTAATTGATATGACGTGAATATATTCAAATTGTACTTAATTTTTATACAACTTTTTTTATAGGTATTAACCATAATTTCTTATTTCATTAAATCTCCTCTTTCGTAATCGCGCCATCTATCTAATATTTTCCCTACATTTCGCTAAAAGGTGTTACAATTCGCAGATTGCAGAGGAATTGGTTCATATCTGAAATCATTGAACTAAAACATAACCTCCAAGCTATATAAGAATAATAATTATTGCTATTGTAAAACTTTTTAATGATCAACAATAATCTCCTGCGTCACAAATAATCTCTATCAATATCAATGTGTTGATAAAATGCACATGATTCTCAAACATTTATTATAGATATCAGATTATAATAATGTGGGTAAATATTAATTGGCAAATTATCAGTTTAAAATTATTTAAATGTAGAGACGCTTTTTATATTACATTGTCAGCTTCAGACACATCACAGTAAGTAGATGTTTGAGTTGATGCTGGGAACAAATCTATTTATAAATCTGAAAGGTGTCTTTATTTTAGTACATTGATATCGGGCAATAAATTATAAAATTAGACAATGCTGGCAGGATGCGGAAGCGTGACGATGAGAAGAATTTGGCGGGGAACATTTAAAACGTGTGTAATTTTCCTTACCAGCCCCTAAATCTTCTCTCACTGCAAGAGCGCACAGCAAGGAATGCGCTACATCGAAATACGGATACATTTTCAGTTTTATAACCTGGTTGGCCAGGTCCAAGAAGGCTTCGGGATCCATGGTGGCGGTTTTTGATGAAGCTCACGTATTTATAAGAGATATTTTGGACAACTTAACACCGACAATAGAGTGACACAGCTCGTGTCCGCGACTGGCCGCGGGCGAGGTTGCCGCGAGACTAGTGGATTGTAGAGCGGGACCACTTCAATCTAACCGCGTTTTTTGATTATTTTGGTCTGAACTAACGACGTGTTCTAGACACCCGTGTCTTGCAATGATCAACTGATTACATTTAGTTTGGACACGTCATTTTATAAAGCTTTCTGTTTTCAGCCAGTGTTTGGTTAAATACAGATTACTAATACACTTTTTGGCCACAACTGTCATCGGTTTCCGTAGTGTAGCGGTTATCACGTGTGCTTCACACGCACAAGGTCCCCGGTTCGATCCCGGGCGGAAACATTTTTTTTCCTACACTAATTTAATATTCTTTATCTTTTTTTGTGTATTTTTTTAACTACTTATTTTATTGATTTAATTTTAAAATATTTTTAATGTTAATCTTCGGATTAATACTTATTCTTTATCATATTATGGAGTCAGTAAGAATTTACTACGAGAACATCCAACATCTTAGACATCATTTCCACTTACCATCTGGCGAGATCAAAGACAATAAAGGCATTAACTTATTGTAAATATAAAAATATTATTTTTAGTTAGGTCATTACAGGTCTCTACATGGAATGTGTGGTGTCAACTCACAACAAAAATGGTTTTTCATTGGCGTATTGGTTAAAAAGTTTTTTTTTTCGAACTGACATGTTCCAGAAATGCTTTAAAATTAAACATGCTTATTCAAGGAGTTTATCTACGAATGAATAAGATTAAAAATAAAACCATCAACACAATTTCATCATAAATATATTAGCATTAAAAATAACATACAAAAAATATTTTCTAAATGACTAAGTATAATGTTATATTACGAGCAGGTTCTCGATTAAAAGGCATTAGGAACAATTTCAATGATTTTCACATCAGTCTTGTTTAAGTAGTATATAGGTACACAGCCGAAACTTTGGGAAACATTTTAGATATTATAATTACAAAAGCTAAAAATGTACAAAATAAAAGCTCCCTAAGCTAAGTAAGCATTTAAAAATATTCAGTATGTATAAATTAATTTAGTCGATTATTACAAAATATAGATATAAAAGTTATAAAATTAAAAAACACCGTTCAAATTCAGCTAGCAACTTTTCGTTGTAATAAAAAGATATTTAAACATTTGTAATCAAAATATTGTAAAGTCTGATTATGAATAGACTTGTCGCTGAAAGCATACAAAATGCGATCTAAAAAAGGATCAGAGAGGCTACCACGCTTATTAGACGTAGCAGAAATAATTTTAAGACACCCCCGACTATAAAAAAATGATTGGCGATTCTCAAACAGCTGAACAGATTTTTTCGAATGAAGCTACGAACACTTAACGGAATTATGTACAACAAGAAGCTACTAGGCTGCCAATAAAATACTTACATATTTAGTACTAGTAATTACATATTTAGTAATGTGCTTATTTGCAATAGAATAGTCTAATTTGATTGTTATAATAATAATAAACGACATAATTACATTTAATAACTTCTTCGAGTTTTTGTTGTTGTTTTAAGTCATGAAATATAATTGATTGTTTATAATAAATATAATTAACGACTTAAATTAAAACCTATATTTACTTTTTATGAAAAAAATATGATGCGAGGATGTAAGTTCACAATTATACAGATAAAATCTTTCACCATTATTTTTTGTCCATTCCTTACAAATAAATGAATGTATATCGGCTAACTCCCTCACGAAAAAGATCGCGTGGAATGTAGCAGCTGCTTCCGTAACCGCATAAGACATTTGTACAATTAATGACAACACAATTTTCTGGACAGATTTTAATTTTATATGTCAAAAGGGCTTATCCGACAAATGAGCAAGTATGACTGGTGTGTTATCAGTCTAGAAGCATCGGCAATAAATTTATAAAATACACAGCCGTGTTGATACATAAGTAAATATTAAAATAAATATTTCCGTTTGAGGCACTATCAAAATATATTAGCCATGATGACACAAAACTCCTTTTTGATACAATTATGAATTTTTATTTCTTCCACATTCGAAACTTCCGTAATAAAAAATACAGAAATCATTTGTTGATATATTAACATTACATCACACATAATTTCATTTCGCCTTTTTTAAATGTTAAATAAAAACACATCATATTTACATGGAATGTATAAAAATATAGAGCTCTTAGCAATCTCAAACTTAGCAGTCCCAGTATTTCTGAGCAACCCTTAAAATTACTCCAACAGATATATCCCTACCATAACCTATTGGTAAATAAATACATAAAAAATACATAAGAGCTATTAAACTGGTTTGTATGTTTACGATAAAATTCGCCATTTTTTGACCATTCTGTACTGCATAGTAAATTAATAATTTTCTTTCAAATAATGTTGTTTTCTCGACTAACAGTAGGTCATTTTTGTTGTATGAGGCTCTTAGCAACGTCTAAAGCAGTGGTATCTTTTTAATAAAAAAGGAAGATATGAATTCGACACGTATGTACATACATCAAATTAACATTAATATTTTTATTGAAAATTATTTTTATTAGGATTCTTCTGTGCCCACGACTTCTGTGCCAGGTCTCTCGGGCGAGGGACTTACGGGGCCCAAGGCAGTTTTTCTGTTGTGCCATACCATACCATATTTTTAACCCCACAATCGACTATCGGAACTGATGAATGAAGGAAAGAGAAAACGCTACCAGAGCCTTAGAACGAAAAACGACAGAGGATAGTCTTTTTCCTCCTATATATTTAAAATGCTTATCAATTGCACCATTAAATAATGAAAGTCCATTAATAAAATGTCTATAAATGTAAAAACTGGAACATTTGTTGACTGGTTGGAACCATTGCACGATGATTCTGTAAATAAGGTAATAAAAAAGTATATTTATTAAATTAATTTGAATGGATTGTCCATGGGTGGCGGTGACCACTTATCATCAGGTGACCCGTCTTCTCGGATGTCTGCTAAAGAAATAAAAAAAAATGCGTTTCTCCCCAGAACTAAAAAACCGCATGCTACTTTAAAAACAATAATTCAAGCAATAGTTAATTTTACGATTTTAAACTCGAATCACCGTGGACTGTCTACATTATGTTATGTGATGGGCACTGACGATATATCTTTTTCGCGCCGACAATTCGAATGTTCCGCCAAAACCAGAATCTGTGCAACTGGGTCGAAATATATATATCATGAGTACCCGTAACATAGCATAATAGTAAATTAGTTACCAAGAAACATGCCTAGACAAATTGTTTAAGATAGACTGGTTGATATCGTTTAAGGCATAAGGACTCACCACATGTCTTCACCAAACAGTATCCCTATTCTTTTAAAATCACAATTCATACTTACAAATATGCTTTTCATCTTTCACATGAATGCTACTCTTCTATCCTCAATTTGCCTCGTCTTTGCTTGACACACTGTAAATTTAAAATTTAAGTGTTTAGGTGGATAAATAGCTCCAATTGTATTTGTTACAGCCTCTTGGGACTGCCTAAAACCCTCAGAGTAGTTTTTCATTAATAAATCAGCGCTGGAAAAGCGTGGCGGTGAGGCGAGCTAGCTCAAGAGCCCACAATATCTTAAAAAGCCTCTATCCAGGCCAATCAAAAAAGACCAACAGATATATTTTTTTTTCATTGCAACACGTAAATTTAATATTGAAATACTAAAAATTAGAACTCTATTATATGATATAAATAAAATCATACATACCTCTGTTTACTAGGCGAACTGGTAATGGCTCGACCGTTAGCTGAGAACACAATAATAAGACTATATAACGTCTAAATAATGAGAGCTCCTACTTA
The DNA here is from genome assembly GCA_018249125.1 of Asbolis capucinus. Classification (NCBI taxonomy): domain Eukaryota; kingdom Metazoa; phylum Arthropoda; class Insecta; order Lepidoptera; family Hesperiidae; genus Asbolis; species Asbolis capucinus. Next base: position 4,704 of record DWJZ01000075.1, read on the forward strand.
TGTTATTCATTCAGATTATCCTTAAATTTTTGAGCAATTTAAAACTCGATATTTATGTGACAAATGAATTTTTATGTGATTAATTTATAACAAATGACAAAAGTCAGGACCGACAGCTTTTGTGCTCTAAAACACTGAAGCAATTTTAGTGAGTAACGGTCACCTACCCTCCAACTGTTATCCACCTGTTCAGGCTTTATGTGTGGGAGTCATACAACCATAGTAAATACGTATTCAAAATATATTAGGTTTCAACAGGCTTATATATTAAGTTTCATTAAGCATTCATTTAAATAAAATAAAATTTTCGGATATCTTGAAAATAGTGCTACCAGTTTTTCTTAAGACACATTTAGGTGACTAATATAGATAATTGATTTTGTTTATTTAAAACGTGTTACACAAGATGGCGGCCAAGGAAAACTTGTTACCGCGTAACAAGAATTACATACCAATTTTTTGTTGCAGCCCGTTAAGCTTGCCATTTCCTTCACAATGTTTCGTACATGAATCATTGTCACTAGTTGTATCATCAGATACTGAATGACAGTTATTTTCCAATCTCTCTTGTGATACAGTCGAGTTTATATTAATATCATTTCCTAAATTAACATCCAATGCTAAAGACCCATTGTTTGTGTCCAATGTTGCTTCTGTTTTGTATTTTTGTGTGGTATTATTGTGGGCTGGTTCATGATCCGATTCTGTATTATACCCTGACTGATCGCTTCTTATGCTTGTTACATTTGTAAGCTGAAAGAAACATAAAAAAATAGTATATTTAATATGTATTGTTCATATATTTTTTGGAAGACTTATAAATATTCTCAGAACGATGAGAATAATTGTAAAACAATTATAATTGTTTTATGAAAATATTATGAGAATTTTCACACATAAATGTTTTAAAGTAATTTTAAATTACATTGAAAATTTCAAATACCGGGACCTTTTTTCTATAGGTCTGGTTTTCAATCGAGGGGAATATATATGACAGACTAGCAAATCCGCTTTCGCTTTGTTTCTAAAAAATAGTGCATATCTTTAAGTTAAAATGGTTGCATATCTTAAGATAAAGTAGTGCATATGTTTAAGTTTAAATAATGCATATGTTTAAGTTAAAATAGTGCATAGTTTTACGTCAAAATAGAGCATATCTTTAAGTTTACTTCTAACACTACACACAATTTTCGCTATATTGCTTTCAAGCGATTTACACAAAACCTTGACAAATCATATACTTAAACCTTCGGTTAGAGTCGGTAGAGCAATTTACGCTGTATCTATTGGTGAAAACCACAAGATAACCCGTACGTTAGTTTTAAACTCATATCGCGAACAAACGGATAGATAATATTTTATAATAGGTAGTGATTAAAAAACAACAAAGCTTGAAAGAAAAGATAATAATTAAATATAAATAAGAATATGAGATTAGGATAGCAAAATAATTAACCTCGGGTATATGTACCAGTATTTGTAATAACTCACTGTAAAGCTGGCGTCATCGTCAGATTCAGCGTCCAGGTCGACCATGATCTTCTCGATCAGCCGTTCCATGGTAGTCTCGTTGGGGGTCGATGTAGGAGCCACCTCGTGCCCGCCGCGCTTGCCACGCTTCACCACCTACCAAATGTCAATGATTAGATGAGGCTGTCAGCGCAAAAGCGGCTCACAGAATTTTGCACTTCTCTTAATTTTTCATATGCTGACTTAGCCTATTAATATTGGAAACGCCTATCGCATTTCGTGATTATAGTCATAACACAAAGATGCACAACGCGGGCGAAGCCGTACGCGGATACTCTTAGCGTGGATACCCTCGTTTCACCAATTGTAACAGAAGGCGTTGCGAAAATTCATTTTGCATTATTAGGTATAGTTTCATATTGACTATTTCCAGCCTAGACCACTTCTGTGCTGACAGTATGAGGTATAATCATTTTTTTCACCTTGACATAACCTTAATCATTAAACATGATAAGTAGACTAGTCAGCTTGCGAGAGCAAATGATTTAATATTTTGGTAATATTTTGTTTACAAGGTAGCTCTAGATAAAAAGTCAAACACCTACTTTATGTATTCACAATACGGTAAACGACTAAGTAAAATTGTTCAGAAAAAAAACTGTATTGTCTCGTATTGTCTATTAATATATTTATTGTTCATGTCAGTATTTGTAATATAAAATTCCGATTTAGATGTAATGTAGGTTTCATCACACGCAAGCCAACAAACAATAACAAGTGTGACTGGTTCAACTATTAAATCAAGTTTGTCTGGTCTTACAGCTTAACAAAACCTATACATATATTTTTAATTAACTGGGTTTTTATATACTTATTGCTGTTTATTTTTAATAAAACTGCAGTGCAATTTATAATATGATAATATACACAGAGCAATGAGCCGTTTAAGATTATAATAATGATTAAGAATTTTGGGTTTTTGTAGCTTTTTTCCAGCCGATACTTCATGAAGGGCCGATGAGCAGAAGGCGAAAAAAGTGAAATAAAACCGAAAGGTGAGATACGTGTACATTATACACTTATTTTAGTATCTGAATTTTGCTATCAACTGTGTCAGACGAGTGGTGAGGCTATCTAGATCGACTCGTTACATCAGTGTCGACCTTTAATCACAGCCAATCGCAAATCATTCAACTCACCAGGACCTCATCATTATTGCTGAGGTGAGTGGTGTTATTGTTCCCGTAGTGTTGCTGGCGGCGGAAGCACATGGTGAACTCGAGCAGGGACTGCAGTGAGCTGAACCACGATTGCCGCGGCGCGGTTTCACTACGCGCACGTAACATCCGGTTGCCTTGGTACTTGAGCGTGCGCAGATAGCGTCTCTTGCCTTGGATGTAGGTCACCTGTAACAGACCATAGATTATAGAACCCAAACATGCAATATAGGACATAGAGTCGAAAACGTTTTATTAACGTTTTCTTTATTTGAAGATTATCACTCGAATGATTAAGGGTATTTTGCGGGAATATAAATTGATATGAACGAAACATATTTCCAATTTTTTTTCTTAATTTAAGATCTTATTAAGATAACATTATTTAAGTCTAAGTTAAGTTTGCTAATCGTTCTTAATAATTATATTATTGTATGATTTATTTCTGGTACTTTTAGAGAGCGACTTTAAGGTTTGATATTCTATAAAATCTCTATAGTAATTCTAAGATGTAAAAGGTCTGTCAATTTGTCTTAGTCCACCTTTCTTGTAAAGGAGAATCAAGTCCAGCTGGTCTTAACATGATTCTTAATAGAAAATTCGAAAAAAAATTCTTATAATAATTTGATGATTTCTTACCACATCAGCAGACCTTAACGGTGGTTTTCCGAGTATGAGATTGAGAAGTGATATTGACTCTCTGGTGAGGCGGAGAGCCACTAACAACCCCAGGAAGAACACCCATGGTAAAGGACGCACCAGCTCGGGTTGAGGACGCTCGTCTTGATCAACTAGATATACGTAATGGTGATAAATATTAGGAACGTAATAAATTAGGAGTTTAATAACAATTACATACTTGCGTGGTAATGATTTTTAGCGCTGCACTCAAAGGCATTAATGGTTACTTAAATCGTTCCTTAGTATAGAATCAAGAATAACAGAATCTTAGTTAATACATATGAAGCAGTATATAACAACACAACACATACATTTTTATTGGTCGACGAATTCTTTTAAATATATTTCATATCTATTTTTTTATTGGTTCTCCGAAATTGCAATTTATGTAAATAGCGTGTAGTTCCTAAATACATAAATAATTCTACGGCAACCTTCTGAGATTTCAATTACTTTTCTTAACATCAATCGTTAAATATACATCATGATGACATCTTTCCCTGAGGATGTCATCTTAACATTGCTTTTTCAAACTGGTACATATTCCTATACATGAGGTACTCACGCGGCGGAGGCACTGCCCATCGTGCACATTTCTCTACGGTCCAGAGCGCTCGATCCAGATAGCGGAGCGTGGTCTGACCAAGCCTGTAGCTGGCGACATGTTCCGCTACATCCTGCAGCATATCCTTCGCTAGGGACACTAGCTCCATCTGTCGAAAGACCATTTTATTGTTTGTTACAACAGTTTTTGTTTCCTAATTAGATTATATGATTAAAATTTTAGTTAATAAATGGCAACTTTTTGTAACAACCGCATACCTACAGTCTTCTTAAGTTAACTTTGCAATGTTTTATATGTTGGTAGGATAAGTGTTTCGGTTAACCACGTAATTCTTTAATTGATTGTAGTTAATATTAAGTATAATAGAAACGGAGGACATATCTAGTCATTTTATACGCGTCTTTCGAAAACATCTAAAACCAAAGGAAAACATATATATAATACCAAGATAATATATTCATAGGAAAAATAGATACCAGTTATATGAGATAATAAAAGCAGCCAAACAACAAATTCACAAACCTTTGTTACACCGATCCTTATTCAAAATACACAAATACAACACATACACTAACAATACACTCCCATCATGAAGAAGTATAAAAAATAGAATTCAACATTATCTACGCTTTTCAGCCAGGCACAGCTCTTTATGTGCAGGAACGGAATAATCATATCATTTTGACTTCTTTATACCTTACAGATAATATTAACAGTGGCAAAGGGCAGAGGTTGGTGCAATCGTGGCCAGATATGGACGCGACAGAGACAAATATCAAACATAACTAATTTATGCAATTAATTAATGCACAGTTTCCCAAACATTGGACCAAATTTATTTATACTATGGAAATAAAACGGTAATTAAAATTATATTTACTTGCTTCTCAAATTGAACGTAACCTATAGAGGTACATTTTTTAAATGTTAAAAGCAGGCAAACGAGTAGACGGGTCGCCTAATGGTAAGTGATCAGGGCTGCCCATGGACACAAACAATATCAGAATGGGGTGTTACTGATGCGTTGTCTGCCAGGTAGGAAATAATAGACCCGCACGGGCGGGGAGGAGAAAGAAACAAAGGAAGCAGTGCATTGCTGAAGTAACCGATATCCAGATACACCAGCACATATTGCTTCAGGACGGGAGAATGAGACGGAGGACTAAAGGACGGGTAGAAAAAAAGGAGAATATGCTCTCGAGCCTTCAGCCGGAACACGACGAATCATTTAAGAATTGGGTAATTCAAGTAATAAGCAAACCAGACGTACTTCAAAAATTAATTAATTCTTCCGCAAAGTCCTACCACCGACCAGCAACTTGAGTCACCTCTTATGACTCCTTGGTAAACCAACATGGGTTTGAAGTTCGTATTCTAAGCCGCCCCAATACGGTTAGAATTATACTACCACTAACTACTAATTAAATAACTATGGTAAAAGGTATGTTGTTGGTTCCATGTCCATTGGAAAGTAGTGAACAGAGTATTGCAACACATACATATTTAGTATTAATAATGACAAATAAATTATGAATAGGGAGTGGGGATTAAAATGATGAAGTACTGAAGAAGAGGCGCGAAAATTATATCATAAGTACCCGTAACATCACTTTATGTAAAGAGTTCATCATGAGTCCAGTTAAAAATCATATAACTAGAGAAAAGCTGTTAGGTATAGGATTATAAAAATTAATTTATTTTAATATATAATGAATCTTTCATATTTTATTATAATTTGATTGATAATCATGAGAATCACAAATTAATTATACATCAGATAATAATACATAATTATTATTTATACTCAATGAAACTTTGTCAACACTGGAAAATTCTAATCAGAGGTATACTAATTAGAATTATAGCTATTTTACATTAAATAATGAATTTCTATATACCTACCGTTTTATCTCACCAGTACCATTAGAGTATATAATCTTATTAAATCACAACATATAAATGGCCGGATGTAATGTGCTAGCAAATTTATTGGTTCAATGATTTATTGAATTTATAACAAATAGGAATTGTTTTATATTTTCTTAGACACGTAGCTGAGCTGGAACTGGATGTCAATTCAACTCATAATGTATTGGACACTAGTTTCAGCCCGCGGCGTGGCTTCGACCGCGTTATGTGTTGATAAAAAGCCCATGAGTCACATCTTCTATAATCTTATCTGTGAGCCAAGTTTAATTTTAATCCGTTCAACGGTTAGCGCGTGAAGGGACCGCAAACAAGTGAACATACAAACATCTTCACGAAATTTCACATTTATAATATTAGTAGGAAATTCTTTTAACATGTGTAAGTGACATATATCTTGTTTATTTGTAAACAAAGGTGTTGGTAATGACCATTTTTGACTGTCGATAAGCGCATACGTAATTATCAAACGACGAACCAATCACGTAAAGTGACGGCACAAGTGACATGAATTCGACCAAGGCTGTGTTCACCGCTTTTAAAAAATACAGATAAATTAACAATTTTTTTTTCATGGTCATGGTCATGGTCACTTCTCCACGCAACGCAACCTCGGTATAAAAATAATCAGGGTTAGTAGTAAATGCAAAACATTTAAAATGTTTAGTTTCCGCGACGATATTAGTTTAAAACAAAAGTCAAAATTATTTGATGGCACATCTATGCAGCCCCAGATCTATGATTCATTTAACATTTCTTTCTGTAACTAATTAAACATTTGTTTAGAAAAACATTCAAGTTTATACATAAAAGATTTGCCATCCTAGAACTAGGCTATATCTAGAAATAAGAGTTAAACGGGTAAGTCACTTAATAAGAAGTTTTAGCCTTTATTTAATAAAGTTAGTTAAAATATGACAAAAAGTAATTTATGATACAATTATTTATTATTTTATTTACTATTTCAGTCAGATAGGAACTGAATGAAATTAATGAATACTGTTGATTTTTTCGCCTCGGATGAGAAAAACAATTTAACTTATCACTTCACTGATAAAATAAAATGGTTGGTATTCTATAGCTACAAATTACAATATTTAACTCACTATTGTTAGGGTTATTTATTATAATGGTATAATTATGGCTCCTTTGAGTTTAATTATACACATATTATAATGCGGGATATGATGAACTACAAGAATGTCAAAAATGTTGTTATGGATATAGATAGTGAATTTCATAATTATGTTTATATAAACTTACTTTTGCATTTTTTATTTTAACATTTTACATTTTATATCTTTATACTTTTATATTTAAGTTAATATTTTATTTATTTTACTTAAAGATTTAATTGTATTGCATTGCATTGGGTAAATGCAAATATAAAATAAGTGTAAAATTTTGAAAAATATTGATGTCTATGTGGTGGTGTATTAGTGGGGACCATTTACCATAAGGTTATTTGTCTGTTTATTTTTAACTACTTCTAAATAAATATTTATATTAATTCATTTCAAAACATCACAGTATATCGCATAATATTTCAATCAAAGTATGACAATTGTATTTTTATTATTACTAATATATTATGGTTATAATTTTATGGTCGAATTTCATATCCAGACTGGATTTAGATTAGATTTAGATCCAGATTAGTGTAAACATTTAATCTGATACATATCTATTTATGAGTCAATTTAAATAAAACAACACTGAATGTTATCCCAAGATTCTGAGATTAGTCATCACAAAATCATGCTTATTGATATTGTATAATCAAAAATCAATCAGTTACAAATTTTACTTTATGTATAGATATACAATGTCAACTATTAAAAGTTGAACATTAACATAAAATTAAACTATTTGTATACAACTTGTTAAAGTTCTGTAGTAATTACAATTATTGTATTTATTATATGTTTAGAAGTTTTATTACTGATAAGTGAAGTAAACAAGCAGATAGTAACTTATTATTGATTATGATCATTTAAAAGATGTAACATAATTATAATATGCTTAATTATTATTGTACTATGGACCTATTACTTTAATTATATTAGAATTCTACTTAGAAGTTCCTGGTTAGAAGTTTTAATTTTTATTGACTCAAAACACCAATTAGATAAGAAAAAATATATATATTTTCCCCAAAATTACATTTTATCTTTTTTGTTAATACCCATAGTTTACAATAAAACCGTTGAACTCAAATAAGTATAGTTGAATACAGTTTGCTCCTGCTCTACTTACACAAGTATTCAGGAATAAAAAACAGGAACTTTAACATTAAGACAGTCTATCATTTAAGAAAAGGTATGAAATCATTATAGCATCCATTGTAAACTAACCGAGTCGCAAAAAAAATAGCGATTAGAGGATTTTAATATACTTAAATTTTACCTGTAACTGGATTTAATTTCAATAAATTCCTCAATAAACAAAAAAACAAACTGTCTCCCCTCACCTCCGAACCAAATTGACAATTAATGAGTTCAATTCAATTGACAATAGTTATGACGTCGGCTTTCAATTACCTACAGTGACAATAATAGTGATGTGATCATGATGTACACATAAGTATCCTTTCGTGTCTATGTTAAGTATGGCGTACACCTATTTATTTACCTCTTCGGTCAACAATATGTTAGATGTCGTATCTTTATAGAAATTTAACACAAAATACAGTTTTTCATACACTTATACATCTTCTTTAAATGATCAACAAACTAAGCAAAAGTTTAAAAATCAATCTACGCTTTCTACATCCATTGTACCTAATTGGTTGTAATAAATAATTTTGTAATGCTTGGCTGTTTGAAACGAACTAAATAAAATACTAGTTCACATTTCAAGTGAGGTAGTGTTTTACTTAGTTTTTGTGGCTGAACGAATTCTACTTGCATGATTGATCGAAGAATTGCCTCATAAACTTAAGTATCGTCATAGATTCATATAGTACCAATTAATATCTTAATGCCACAGAATTTAGTTTGTAAGTATTTTAATGCACGCTCTCGTCTGTATTTTCTTACAACTTATAACTGAGCAATTGAGTATGCATATCCACTTGTGGACCTGTACGTAGGATAGTTAGTTCCAGATTTCTTGTTTTTAACCTGTATTTATATAACCAAAGAGTGCATGAATGAGTATGTTACATTCTGTGGCTAGTGCGTAACAGTAGTGTCATTCTATGGTAACAATCTACCATAGAGACAAATGCGACGAATTGCTTTTTTGTTATATTTTTCTCCTCTCTTCCAACTTTATTAATTTATTTCATTAAGAATTGTTTAATGTTAATAAAATTAAATGAATTGGATGTATATATAAAAAAGATACAATAACTTCATCAATTTGTGCGAGATTTATTTCGTTGAATCGTTAATGTGAGAACGCTATTGTTTTAAAAGATGTAAACAATGTAGTGGTGATGGAATCCTATGAAGATTCCAATTGTCCGTCAATGAGCGACAGCTTTTCTTTATATGAACGGTATATGAGGAGTTTTAATATAGTAAACAATTTCGTCGAAGAAAACGACAACCTTGAACCAAGCGAAGTCGGTTCATCGAACAACTGCGATGACGATTGTTCTAACAGTGGAGGTAACATAGACATAATTGATGTACAGGTCACTGAAGACAAGCAGGATGATGTGATCGAAGCTGACTGTAGTTCTATGCAAACGCCCTGTGAAAATATTATTGATAAAACTTCATTGAGTTTAGATGCCGAATCGGCAAAAATTGGCTCTCCGTGTATGTCCCTCGCCGGGTCATTGCTCGAACAGTTAGAGACATCTTCCGCTGCAGATATTTGTTTGCTAACCGAAAAATCGGATCATCAAGACGTCCCCGTGTCGTCTGACGATTCGAAACAAGGAGGCTTCAAACCCGTATTTATAACCTCTACCATGGAAAACAGCAATAATGCAGTAGACAGCGTGCCACTATTCCGAGACGTGCGGCCTTCCGAGAGTGTCTTTAAGTTACCCATACGCGAGTTATCTTTCAATGGAACTCTAAAACATGTGCAGAAATTAAAACCTATTGTAGATCCTTTGTCTGCATTGAGCACAGCTAATGCAGCTTTGAATCTTGACGAAAAAGATGATCAAAGTGCTGATTCTGTCAGTGATGAAATTTTAAATGAAGAAGATCACATGAGCACTGTGAATACTAGTACTTCAGATACATCTGATGATAAGAGCTCAGATTTAGCTAGAAATGAGAAGACCAGTGAGAGCACTGGGGACTGCCAATCTGAAGAGTTAAATTTAAAGAAAGAATGTCATAGACATGAGGAGGGATGTTCCAAATGGAATGAACAAAGTTTATCATCACTGGAAGGTTCTTTTGACAGTGGAGTCCGGTCTCCAGATATGTTCTCTGATGAAGAAGATGAACCCAGCTTAGATCCTGAACCTTTCTGGAGTTTCTTGAAAGATTATGAAGCAAATGACAAGAGGAAAGTTAGGAAGATAGAGGTTAGTATTTAATTACATTTTACATATATTTTGCTGTTGCAGGTGATGTGTGTTTTAGATAGTATCAAACATTGTTATATTTATTTTCTTGGGTACAAAACAACAACATTTTAGAATATTTCAAGCACATTTTGACACAGGTTAAGTACCTATTAAAGTTGTTTCAAGTTGATTGTTGATACATAATTTACTGATTATTGTTAATAGTATGCTCCTTTGAGTTTTAAAATTCTCTTATAGAAAGTATTATTTAATTCAGCTGCACACATGAGTTCATTCATGCATGCCTACATAAGTTTGATTTCAATATTGCAGTTATTCTTAACATATTTATTATATACTGTGGGATATATTTACTATATATTTCATATATTATGTGTGGATGTAATTTAATTAATACTTTTATTTCAGGAAGCACTTCAGGGAGTTTTACCTCCTCCATCTGTTACAACACTAAAAACAGATGTGACCCAAATGCTCAAGAAGTACTACTGTTTCCTGCCTGCTTTTAGTGATTCCAATATGAATCCTGAGGAAAACTCCATTACTCCCACAAAGAAAGTTTCATTTGTAAAGATACCCACACAGTATATTCCTTCTGAAATGCGAGAAGAAATTGCTGATCATGCATCAGTCAAAAGTACAACAAACTTGGAGATATCTAAGTTTAATACTGGTTTAAAGTCTGATTGTGATCAAAACACAAGTATTGGTGATAAAAGTATGGAGATTAAAATGTGCTCAGAGACTGAAGCAAAGCAGACATTGTGGCCGGAGGTCCTGAAATGCAAATATTATGATGTTTAGTAAGTATCTAATTGCAAAAAAAAATCAATTCCATTTATCATGTAGAAAGATATTATGATTAATTCAAACAGTAAATTATGAAATTCAAGGTTTGTGGTCCTAAATTGGAGTATATCATGAATTTTGAATTTACATTTGTTGTGAAGGATATAATACTTTTTATGTGGATAAAAGGTAAATGGCATTAGCCTTCAAATTATTAATAATATAATTGTTCTATTTACAGTTACAATGTGACCAGTTACTCTGAAAAGTTGGAGAACTTGATGCAAAAGTACAGGGACAGGTTTGTGGGAGCCGAGACTGATACCAGTGTTAATATTCATTCAGGGGGGCTGCAGTCTCCCAGCAGTGCTTCAAAGAGAAAAGCGATGAGACTGAAGTAAGAGAAAAAGATTTATTTATAATTATTTATTTACTTTGGGGTTAAGCTAAGAGACTTCAGCAGATACAGTGATATTATATAACTTTTTTTAATTGTGTATTTCTTATCATATTATCTTATAAAGAGCAGTTCAATAGTCTGAAAATTCCTAGTTAGGGTCAAAAGTGACATCAATTTTGCAGATCACTTAATCCATTATGATGTGTTGTATAGCCTTCTTATAAGTCCTTGCCATACCCAAGAAAGTTTACTGAATTAAAAAAAAATACATTTTATTATTATTTGACATAAGGTGACTTGTTCCTGTAATACATATGTTACCAGTAATGTTGACTTGTTACTATGTTACCAGCTTACCTACTGGCACCAAATGATGAGACAAGTTAGATATTTGGCATGTAAGTGAAGTAAACTTAAGATATGTCTTTTTCCTTCAGGATGGCTCAGGCAAAGTCTCCAGGGCGAAGGCTCTCCCACTTGGCTCGTCGGCGGCAAGCATTCTGCAGTGCTGCTACTATCGGGGAAAAGGCACACACTTCTACCTCTAGAATGGTCCTCATTGATAAAAAGTAAGTTGAATATATTTAAAAAAATACACTGTTTGCAATGTTCTTAGGAGATTGACCGAGTTATGTAATCGTGGGCACCCTCTGTAGGAGATAGGTGGATAGCATGTGGTATAAATGTATAAAGGCCTGTTATGTTATAGTGGGGCACATATGCTGTTATGCTTAAGAGAAATACCATAATTCGTATAAATTCTTCCAACATATTAATAGCTCAATAAACTTTATATAAATATTTGAGAATAGCGGGGTGAGGATTTTAACATTAATATTTGTTTTTGTTATATAGTTAACTATAACTATATAGATATATATAGTTACTTATAGAAGTAAATTAATTTGTTTATCTATTGCGCAACAGTTTAAATTTGGAATTTTTAGACTAACTAAGCGATTTTAGTCTGTTCGCTTGTGTCCATCGAAAGTGATCGGGAAAGTTAAGATACAACAGACGCGGTTGGTAGGAGGCAAAAATTAATATGCGCTTACGTCGGGCACGTTAAGTCGTAGATCACGGTGGTTACACTTAGATATCAATCGTTAAATCATGTCAAAAGCCTTTGGATGGTACAAAACTTTCGATATTTGAGTTGGCATCTAATCTTAAACAATCCGCATTGGAGCAGCGTTGTACACTATGCTCTAGGCGTCCTTAGCATGATGTCCGTGCTCAATATTAGGCCATTAATAAATTGAAGTCAAGTCTAATTAAGTGGATAAGCCTGTCTCTCTGTTTAGTGTATGGAATTTACATACTATAGGACAATTACATACAATAATTAATACAGACATACATTTACAAATACCATTTTTTTTTATTTACTTACGTAGAGTAAGTACAACCATATAAATAAACTAATAATACTTAAAATAATATTAATATCTACACTTCTACACTATTATTATAAAGAGGAAAGATTTGATTGTTTGTTTGAATTGAATAGGCTCCGAAACTACTGGGCCGATTTAAAAAAAATCTTTTACCATTATAATCCATTAGCCCTGATGAATATAGACTAAATTTAATACAAGAACAAATAGGGATCCGCGTGAAAATTTCGACAATGTAACCCCAACGTGTGAAAAAAGTACCAAAAAAATCCTTATACCGCGTACGCTGCGGAAATGATTGACAATAGAGCAAAATGATGTACTACAGTTTTAAAGTGGATATCAATATCTACAAATAAATTCGTGATAGTGTATGTCTAACTGTTACAGTTTTCTGGTAACTGGTTCGTCCGAAGCAAAGCGAGGGCAGTTTCTAAAATATTATAAATGCAAAAGTTTGTGAGGAGGGGTGGATGTACGGAAGTTTGTTAATTCACGCAAAATCTACCAAATGGGTCTGAATGAAATTTGGGACAAGAATAGATTATAGTCTGGAATAACACAGACTACTTTTATCAACATACCACGCGGGCGATGACGCAGGCCGCCCTAGTATGTTATAAAATGTTAAATTTGGAGATTTGCATTACATTAATTATTCATTTTCTATTAATGAATGATATAAGAAAAAATAAGCGAATACTTAGCATTCAATTGTGCCGACGCAGCAACGTGACATAATACACATGACATAATATATGGCTACGTTCATGTAGGTTACAAAATATGACTGTACGTGCGTTTTTAATATTATTTTACGTGACTGACTTCTTTTATCTTCACATTGCCAAGTTTTCCTGTGAGTGAAGCAGTTGTATATCTCAAGCATCCCACAATTTATTACAAATGAAAATTATATTCTCAGTTTAAATTATTCATTCCATTAATTTATTATTATTATTCTATAAATAGAATCTGACAGAATTTTTTGAAGTTTCTTCCCCCACAGAAAGCTGATCAACTCTTCAGATCGCAAGAGCCCTCGAGTGCGTCGGACTCCCGGCAAAAGGACGCCAGGTAGGAAAACTCCAGGCAAGAGTACACCTTCGAAGACACCCAAGACTAGAAGTGGAGGGTCTAGCAAGAAGAAAGCGATGCGACGGCTGCTAATGGATTCAGATACATTGTCCAGATCGCAGCCAACTCGGGAGACGTTGAAGCGAGCACTGTTCGTTAGTCCAGAGAACCGAAAGTGTATCCCATCCGCAGCTAGTACGTCGGTGCCTCATCAAGCTATGAAATCGAAGCGAGCGTTGTTCGGTTCCCCGGTCAGGCCGGAGGAAACTAAGAGCTTGGACGGTACCCAAAGCGATCAGTTCTTAAAACGAAAGCGAGATCCGTTTGATGATGAACCGAATAGCAGTAGGAGTAAGATAGCAAAGAGCTTGTCGTTTGGCGGCGATACACTCAATACATCGCAACCAAGCTCTTTCAACCGACGGGCCTCAGAGATGCTCTCTTCTAGAAACTCTGCGGAGTTGAATGAGACTCATAAGAAGGTATGTAAATGATTCTGTTCTTATTAGACCACTAAGCTATCTTAGTCTAAGGATTACTTATTCTTAGTTTGTGCAGAAATGTGACATTAACGGCTTGTGCTAATGTATGTGACATTATTAATTTTTTATTCGGAGCATAAATAGAAAGTCTTTTTTTATATTTGACGGTAACGAACTTCCATATTTCAACCCATTCAAGCCTATTTGTGATAATTGGCTACAACTTAATTTTACTGTTTCATTTGGCTAGAAACTCCTTTGGGCGGTGTCGGAAGCGCTGCGGGTGCACGGATGGCGGATGTCGTCGCCGGGGTTCCGGGAGAAGGCTTCGGCTCTCGCGCGGCTTACCCGCCGACTGCTGGCGCTGCCGCCGCACGCCGCGCGCCTCGCCACGCCCACACTCTCCACTTCCGATACTATGCTCAAGTAAGTTTTTACTTAAGGCGATCCTAACTGATTAACCAGGTGACACCACAGTGGACGCGGTCGGTATGCACCAGTCCTACATGGCAAACATTTCTGAGTGTATCAGAGAGAGTAGATAAACTTGTCAGTTCTGATTGTTATCGTCTGTAGCAATTGTTAAGTTGGAGGCCTTTCATTTGCATACAAACTTTGTACTTGGGTTGGCCATTAACCCCTTCATCGATTTGCGCTGCTGTTTGGATGAGTATCCTCTAGGCCTTCTCAGTTGTGAGGAGAGACCTGTACTGGTACTGGCGCATTGTTGACGCCATTATTTCTGTTTGACTATGTTGATAAAATGCAATTATGTTTCTTACAGGATTGCCCGGCAGTATGTGTACGCAATAATTCAAGGGCGTACGGTCGAAGAATGTTATCAAGACGAGCAAATTAAACTCTCGAATGAGGGCAACAAAATTTCTGGCTACATATCAGCAACTCAGTACCAGCAGATGAAATCTAGACAGGCTGCTCCGGGAACAACCCTGACCTCACAGATCAAGGAGAACTTCACTGAAAGATCAGCTAAGTTGGAACCCAGAAGTGGGTCTAAGAATATTCTCCAGGACAAAATGGTGAACATAGATTCCAACTCCAACAGTAGCAGCGGCTTTGGTGCTCTCGATAAAGTGGGTTTATTCAAGTCAAACTCGATGCCCTCCTTCGAGGAGGCTGCGAAAATGAGGGCCCGAAGGCAAATCAGCTTTGATAATATAGATTTTCCTAAAAGATGATGCGATTAGTTTCCCAGTGAGTGATGTGAATGTACTCTCTTAAACTTAGTGACGTATATGCAAATAGGCTATTTGACAACATTGTAATATACTTCAAATTATAGTCATCATGATAGCATAAAAAAGCATATTTCACTTATTTTCACGGTACTCCACGTATATCTTTACCAAATTTTGCTAAATAAATTTCGATAATTTTTTTGCGGCAATGACCACATCTTGTTTTATCTCCAGTTACGTTACATGCACGGAAAGTCGAACATCTAAACTGACTGATAAGCGAGTTTTTATAATTTTCGTTATTAAGTATATAGCGATAGTTTTTCGTACTACTAGTTTAATTATAGGTACTTATGTTAAGGGAATTTTCACACATGAAAATACCTGTACGTGATGAAATATGTTTTGATTTTAATTTTAATAATTTGTTTAACAAGTTTTGAATTTTTCTGTACATAAACAAACAGTTTGACTGGGCTACTTAAAGACTTGTACATTGTGGCCCTAAACAACATTTATATAATATTTTTGTCTAAATAATTTTAATCAAAAACCGCACTGTTTAAGTTAATGTTTGCTGGGTTGTGACGTCACGCGCTTCAGATATTCGGTGCCATTCTGAAAGAGTGTTTTTGCCGCAGTCTTCAAAATCCAAACTTTAACATTGATTTTTAATATAAATAGTTATTTTTTACCAAAATATAAATGTATGCTTATACAATAATTTAAGAATATTTTTAAAAAGTAGTCAAATAGCCTATTAGTTACATCTACATTTAGTTAATATTAGTATGTTGTATCTATTTATTTTAAAGAGGACACTATTTTTTTTACACGGTCGCATAAAGCGACTATTGACAAAATTTTATATTTTTGGCAAGCATTTATGACTGGCAACTTTAAAAAACCTACCTATATTTACTTGTAGGTTTGACGCGGTATGTAAATGCTTTCATTTCTGTTTTATTAGTTTTTATTATAGATTTATTTTGTTATTGTGTGTGATTGCGTGAATTGAATTGTCTTATTAACTCATGGAATGGTGTGACGTGTGAGTCAACGAGGCCATTTGAACTGATTTTCTAGAATTTAATTTAATCACTGTAAATAAATACGTGAAGCGGCCGAGTGTAGTAAAATTATTGTGTGGCTTTTCTTCTATTTCTCATAACAAAATTTTGTCTTGTGTGAATATTTGATTTACACACAGCAACATTATAAAATGTACATGTTATAAACTGTTGCTCTCATGAAGTGTGTATTAGTAATTTGATAGTTTATAAGTATACCCATTGAAATTAAATACTACTGTAAGTAAATATTTTCAAAGCATGACGAGCGACGAGCGATCCAGCAAGGATCATCACGTATTTTTAATTCTAGCTGGTCTATTCTTTCATTACATATTTTGTCCTTTCAGTGTGGTTCACTCACTGGCACAGAATATTTTAACGATTCAGTAAGTACTTACATGTGTATTCGAAGAAATTTGTAAGAGTATATTGTAAATGCAATGAGTGTTGCAACTGGACAAAAAATGCACTACGATGGCTTGACCCAGTTACTCAGACGAAAGATACGTGACATATTATTTAAATATACAGATAATGGTAGTAAAAAAGGGCAAATTTGAATTAATAAAATACCTTTCTTCTTCGGTGTCTGAGGATCGCTGTTTGATACAAACCTACTATATAAATGGAATTTTAAAAACCTTTACTGACGCAAAATAACGATGAGATATTAAAGGTTGCAATACTTAACTTGTGTAGCTATAATTTATAATTATAACGTGATATTTTGTGTCTGCTTACATGACTTTACAAGCTTTGAAAATGAAAATATGAACTCATGTATACGCAACTTAATAAATATTAACAAGTTACTGTTGGTTAAATAGGATCTCTCATGATATTTGTTTGCAATAAATAAATTATTTGCCAGAATTTATCTTTTATTAATCAATTGATGTGTTGGTTTTGTCCCTATAATTCACCACACAAGATAATACGGCTAAATTTAGTTGAAATTACTAATGTTACACATATAGGTGTTTGCACAAGTGAGTTTGTGACTCAACCTACCAATTACCGCTATAGTGATATTACAGTTTAAAACGCAATTAATAATTTATACATGACATTTCAATAACAATATTGTTGTGATGTTATTAGCTGCGAAATGAACTTGATTTTGTAAGGAAATACGTAGACGTATTTATACGACGTCCACTGTAAAATTGTTGTTTTTGGGTACAAAGTGTAATTACATACTAATAAACTGATCTGTTGATAGAACATATGGATCATTAATCGTTGATTTTGATACTGGCTGTTTATTATCAAGCCATTAAGTGCGTATGTGCTATTGATAAGATAAAGTTTATTAAAAACCAATTTTGCTATACTATTGTTTATGCAAAAGTCTAAGCAATGGGAGCGTGTAAATCCACTTATCCTGGTCTTACTGAAGATTTATTAGAAGAATTATCTACTCTAACATATTTGAATAAAGGCGAGATTTTATAGTAAGTACTACATAATATGATTAGATTTATCCGCCCATCGATCAAATCGGTGTATCCGACACACCGACTATGTTAATTAAAGTATCTATACAATTAACTTTCTATTGCAGCTTAATGAAAAAGTTTTATTCTATTGCTCCAGAAAAGGTAGAAGCTGATTATCATCATAGATTCGGGAGGAAAATCTTGATAAAAAAATTTGAAGTGTTAAGGGTAAGCGTTGCTGTCGTTTGATTTCGAGCTTGTTGCAGTTGAGATTATTCTCTAATAATTTCCGCTATGTTTGTGTCTCTGTTGATTCTAGACATAATATGACAGTAATTCGGTAAAGGCATTCCCTTATTTTTTTATGATTAAATGGTGGAGTATTGTTAGATGAGTAATTCACAATACTACTTATTTAGAGATTCGTTAACGAAGGATTAGGCTAAGAGGTCTTAAATTCAGACCGCACTTTTGATGGTTGCAATTTTATCACACAAGAGCAGCTATATCTATCGTCCGCGCTTTTTGTGTCAGCAGATAGTTATGTGCGTATTAGCTAATCATCACAAAGTTAATGATCACTTGTTTTGGTAAAGCGAAATATCAGGGATAATGTAGGATTCTAATGGCAAAACAATTTTTCAAATTGGTCCAGTAGTTTCGGAGCCTATTCAATTCAAACAAACAAATAATCAAATATTTCCTCTTTATAATATTAGTGTAGATATTCATTTTACTATTAATCTTCCCTACATTGATATTGATATTGTTACCTATTATTTTCACTTTCGTTAAGGGAGATATTGGCTCTTAAAACTATAATATAAATTATTCCATTTGATTGAGTGATGAATTAAAGCACTTTGCAACCATTCTGTGTGTGTTTCATTATTAATTATTTAGTATATGACATTAGCTTCTTCATCTACGAAAAATACTATTTGGTGATCAGGCCATTCAAATTCTTGTTATTACTATTTTAGAACAATCCGTTCCAAGACCGGCTGTTCAAAGTATTCTCATCGAAGAACGATGATAGTCTTTCATTTGAGGATCTCGTAGACTTGTGCTCTGCTATGAGCTCCGAGTGCCCGACGGAAGTGAAAGCTGCATGGGCGTTTAGAGTTTTTGGTACGAAATATTGTTTACTGTTTGAAAATTTATACTAAATATATCTCAAATAAAAATCATCCTATTTTCCGTATTCAGTACCTACTTAAATAACTAAGACTGTACTTAACAAGTTTTCAATGAATAGTTTTATGACTGAATAAAATATACTGATATTAAATTGTCCATACAAATAAACAAAGCTAACAATAAGGTCATTCTATAAACTAACATTAAAGTGCTTTTCAGATTTAGACGACGACAACCAAATATCGCACAGAGATATTAAAGAAATTTTGGATCGCTTAACTTGGGATCCAAATAATCGCACAAATTTTCTGTGTAATGCAGAGAAAGATAAAATTGCTGAAGTTGTAAGTATATGATTTCAATTGTCTCGTTCTGCAACGCAGTCCTATAGCTTTTCCAAACCCATCAGCCATCGTGGTGGCTATGGTACTCACTGCTTACTATACTCCATAATTTATGCTTCTATAGCGTCTATCTAACTGTGAACTATGCACATGTTACTGTTACACACTATATATATTTCACACGCCGATATTTGGACCAAGAATAACGTCTAGCATGCTTGGAAATAATATTGGTAAAGCCGTGGGGATTAACGTTCCGTAAATTGATCAGATGAATAGTTGATGGGGAGTTTGTTTCGCCGTTTCCTCTCAAAAATGCTAAAGCACCTTCCGAAACGGTAGAAGATTCGAAAAAGTGCCTTAAATGTATGTACCTATTGAATAAATAATTTTTAATTTAAACAAATAGTTTCATCGATACCTATTGTAGTGTTTAACCATTTAGTAGGTATTATAAAGAAGACGCTTTAGCCATATGAAACTAATTATTAACCTTATTAATTATAGAATATTATGTATTCCAGATCCTCGAAGAAACAAAGTTGGACAACAGCGGAAGCATTGGCATGAGCGAATTCAAAATTATAATGTCGAGACTCCCAGAGTTTAAGTCATCATTTTATTTTAGATTGTAGTGCTTTTCTGCTTAGTCGATACGGGTTCTGGTACTTCTACTTACCCATAGAGTAGGTATTAGCTTATCTTAATACCTCTATGATCAAATCGCTGGGTATAGTTAGTTATTTTTAATTATAATAAAAACAAAATAAATGACTAAAATGCGATACTTTTATTTCTTGTGAGGATTATAGAAATGTGAGTTTCCAAACCGATTTATAAAGTTATCTAACATAGAGTTTACAAGCGGCCTTGTTGAATCTAGCAGCCAATGTACGTTCAGGCAGAGCCGGGATCACACTAGTGCGGCCAGTGTATGTTGGTAGTACCACTGGTTGCTTATATTTCACATGGTACATAGGGTATCCCAAGTAAGTCCTGAAAAACACATTTAGTAAGTTTTTAGGGTTCAGTAGGAAATTCGGTACTCTATATTATAGATATAGAGTCTATAGAATCATTATGTTAGTAGTCCCGTGTAGCCGGCAGGTCCTAAGTCCAATCAAGTGTCTCAAGAGGGAAACACTAACTTTGTTGCTAGCTCTCTAACTATAATAGGTAGGAAGAAATTGTCCTTGCCACAACTCAAATCTGTCACAAATCTCCTAGGTCTTCCCTACCGCCATCTAGCGGAAAGACACTTAATAGGTACAAACCTTTAAAAGTGCATGTAATTTGGCTCGACATAGTACGAATACAATTACTTATACATATTCAGCATGAGAAGAAAGTGACATTTTATTTTCTGATGTACCTCTTTGTATGGGGTATTTAATATATAGAATCAATATCAATTTGAATTGATTGTTTTTTGATGATTTGAAATTAATTCGGATAAGTGTGCTCAATGGGTTATTGAGTTAATACGTAAAACGATTTTTGATTCGGATGACGCTGAATTCAACGTATTCAGGGAGATATATGCACGTTAAAAACAAGATCTACAAGTATGCATCTCCCTCAATGTTTTTCTGGATGCTGGGCAACAATGAGGCGCAACAGTTAGAAGTCATTTATTGAGATGTGTTGATTAAGTTAAAGACTTAAGCAATGTAGAAATACGTACGGAGACATATCTGGAGGACACTGCCACATATATTCTTGGTCTTTAAAGTAAGTTAATGGATGATAAGCTTTCGGGTATCCTCGGTAATAATCTCTGTGGCGTTGACATGCCTGTTGTAAATTGTATGTATATCGGCGACGGAAAACAATAAGGGTGTTAATCATATTATGTCATAAGATACTTAGGACTTTTAAAAGTTACGCATTTATTGTTATCCGTCGTCGATATATAAAATTAGTAAATTCAAGTATATATTACAAGCATTTTTCCGCGATTACGTCCGAGTAGAACTGTTTTCATCCCCCACTTGTTGAAATATCAAAAACACTTGAACAAATACTTGTTTATCATGTAGGTAATTATGTAAAAAAATATATGGTTTTATCGTCCTCATCGAGCGTTTATACCAAACTTCAAGCCCTTAAAGCCGTTTTTAGGAATACTAAGCCTATGTCCTTTCAGAAGTTCTAATTTATGTATCAAATTGATCAAAATCAATTCCGTAGTTAAGCGTTATTTTCGGATTTATTTACAACAGTTTAAACATTTAAAATGGGCAACTAAAATCAACTTGAACTATACGCTGTTTCAACCCCAAAGTGGGGGCCGTCTCCCTCTGCTTACGTACGAGTATACGAACAGGTTCCGTCGACATATAAGGCAGTTATCATATTATTGTTTTTATTAATGGGGAAAAAATAAATGTACGAATTAGAAATTATAACATTGTTTGACGAGTTTTTGCTTCCGACCGAATCTTACCTCATAAAAAGTTTCGATTTCATCCTGTCTTCCGTTGTCAACAAAAAGAATATCCATTTCTATCACAAATAATTTGGTTTCATTTATTATGAGCTAAAAATCTTTAAATTTATGGCCGCGTCCACCTACTGGACTACTGGTGGCATCCTGAATTTCAGCATCAATCTAGTACAGACTAGATACGAACATCATCATTCATAGTCACAGACTTAGTGCCATAGTTAACATATTTAAATTCCCTAAGGGGCCTTCACACGTCTATTAATTTTGTGAGCTATACGTATGATCTAATATGAGCTTAGTTTATTTAAACTTTTAATTGAAAATAGCCAAACCACCAGAAAAGTCTTACATAAAATGTTGTCAGCAATTTTTTAAATATTTTCGATCATCTTCATTTAAACGCTCTATGCATTAAACCAAGAGATTTGTTTATTCGGGATTCTACTTATGGGCTTGCTATTTGGTGATAATCATAGAATTAAGGTTCAGATTTTTGCACGGATAATAATATTATGACCTCAGAAATGCACCTGAAGAAATTTGAATCTAGTGAAAAAATAAGTACGCACATAATTATAATCAAGATACATTTTATTGGACCCTGTTCATGGTTTTGCGATACAATGGTCCCTGTGTAGAAATTAAATTTTAGATAGGTTTATATACAAATCAGTTTTGAATTAAATAAAATGTGCAAGAGTTTGAATTTATTATTTATTTAAAACAAAATTAGTATTTACCTAATTCTTGGTACTTTATTACCGAAGTGACAAAGCTAGTTTACCTAATAAAAGCTTTGCATGCAGATTTGTTGTATCGTGCGGCCATAGTGCGATTAGGTAGCTGTGGCATTCCAGAAGTTCGGCCCGTGTCATGAGGTAAGATAGCTGGCTGCTTGTATTTAACATGAAATGGCGGGAAACTAAGATAGGTCCTGCAATTTTAAATAATTATAAACATCTTTATTACAATACAAAAGCCACTATCGTATTCTTTCTTCTTTGAATGAATAAAATATAAAAAGAAGCAGATATCTTTGACGAGCAATTACAGAAAAAAAATTATTGAGTATTTATTGAATAAATATTACTTACTGCGACATATCTGCAGGACATTGGTACATGTATTCCGCATCTTTGAAATAGGTCAAAGGATGATAACTCTTAGGATAACCTTTATAATATTCACGATGCATTTGACAAGCCTAAACCCGGAAATTGTAAATTATAAATGGATACTATGTATACAATTTTCATTTCATTTTAGTCTATAATTAAAAAAACATTAATGTAACTTAACCTTATAAAATTTTTCAATTTCTTCTTGTCTTAACACGTCCATAAATAAAATATATTTAACCATTTTTCCAATAAAAATATTTATTAAATGGGTGACACGTTGGTTGTAGGTGAAAAATAAAAAAAAATTGACAACATTATTATGTGTGTAAAAATAAGGTTAGACTAGACTCATATGAATGTAGTTAGTGACCCAGGTAGTGAGAGTTCAGCCTGTAGCCTAATCTGAATATTCAATAATAATTATATTGTGAGTTGCTTTCGCCATTTCTTCTCCTCAATAAAGCACCTTTCTGAAACGGTGGTAGATAAAAATTTTTTTATAATCATAAGTATATTATTAATACCTACGTGAGTAAATGAATTTTGATTAAACCACACTCTGAGTTCTGTTAAATATTTACACCATTTTGGAAATCTATTTGTACTATATCGAGATTAAGAGACGCTGGCGAGAGCACGCTATAGACTTTATTTCAATTAGAGGCCTCCGAAATATTTTATTGCTTGTGTTTCCGTTTGCAAAAACCGAAACCTAACTTTTAGCCTTCAGATTTTTAAATATTTTTAGCTTTCTCTATAAAGAAAGGAGATGTCTGACGTAGGCGTTTACATGACCTCTAAAGGAATGTTTTGAGATTTATGTAATTAAAAAGTTATTTTAAGAATTTAATATGGCCACGATTTGATTTACTTTCTAAAATAATAGAGTAAAGGTGGGTGTTGTTAAAAAAGTAACAATAAAACAAAAATCATAAAAACGACACAACACAAAACTAAAAGTACATTGATTGCTACCCGCCGGCTTATAAAATTTTCAATTATTATGTACACATACAGAAGATATAAGAAGACAAAAAAATAACAGAAAAAAGGTATTTAATAGTTTTGCACAAATATTATTATATTAAATTAAGCTGATATCAAAAAAGGCAAATAAAATAAATGAGAAATAAAGTACACTCAATGCACTACTCTGTTTATTTATGTTGAGATCAATAAATAGTCTATGCTTCTTACTAAATGTCAATAGAATAATCGGTATGGTAATGTCACTGTCAGTTTTTCGATATCAGCGACAGTTTTTGCTACCTAGTCTGTGGTTATGTCACTTCGTTGACGTCAAAAACAATTCTGTCAAAAGTGTCAAAACAATAAATTCTGATTCTGATTTCTTTTTTTACAGTTTTTAATAAAAATGAATACATTGTTTTAATTGGCCCTGAAAGTATTAAACATTTCTGATATTTATTTATAATCATTAAAGGAGGGCAAAGTATTAAACTCAAAGTAGATCATATCCTAGTCTTTGTTATTTTTGGTGTACTATTTTCGTCCGCTCGTATCGTTCTACATTTGGTTCATTGGAATATATTTTGACATGTAACAAAATAATGTCTTCCTACTGTACGGTGAGTGTTACAGACAATTAACTTAATTTCTTTTGTAGTTCAGCGTCATCAACAGAAAATATAGGAAATAAAGTGCATACGTTGCGTAGGTGTAAGACATGTAGCGCTTTTTATTTTGATTATCATTAGCTCATGCTCTATTTCAGTTTTACACATTAAAAATAATCAATGTTTAATATATTTTTATGTGAATTTTATACTAATCTGATAGGTTATTCATGTATTTACTACTTCCAAAACTAACATGCACTTCTGTTGTGAAGAGAATTTAACCTGTGATCAGATGCTGGCTATGGACTCAACTACTTGCAGTAGGCAGGATAGGTAACAAAACTAAATTCTCATAATATCTACCAATAACATGCAATAGAAATTAGGTCTCTAAAATCACTAGTAGCTGTACTATTTGTGATCCTGTACATTATTGTACTGTCTGTTTTTGATTATATTTACTGATCTATAAAGCTAGTTTGTTAGACCAATGTTAATGTTAGAGCAGGTAACATATTCATAATCCATATATGCAAAAGAGGCTATCTTTTCCTAGTAAATGCATAAAATATTTTAATTTGAAAAATCCATCGTCTGTTTCTACATTTTGAAACATATAAAGTAAGAAATTATGTATTAAGATGGTCAGTTGTGTGTCTAAGATTGTTGTAAAAATCGTAATAAATAATGTTCAGGTATTTCTATTTAAATCAACACTAATTAACTAATTTAATGCAGACAGACATCTACATATTTTTAAATGTTAAATACACAATAGATAAAACTAATTTGCTTCTGTGTAATTCATATTAATGTGATATTTTGCATTAACAAAAATTTGCTTAGTTTTTTAAATAGTCCATTTTTTAAGAATATGCAAGAAAATGTCTAGAGAAATAAATTCCTCACTATATGTTTATCTGTATGAGTCATATATAATTTCAATATCAGTCCAATATCTTATCACAGTTCATTTACCATTAGATATAACTTGCGGTATCTAAAAATCATTTAATCTTACATGTTTAATGAAAAAGTCACAATTATGAATATAGTAAATGTAATTTTAATAATATTAACAAATGATTGGTATTGGCATTAAGTTTTGCCCTTGTTTACCCTACTATGTGGTGTTACTAAATAAATAAAATAAAAATAAGTAAACAAAACAATTGTAATATGGCCTAATTTTATTAAATTGTAAACAATGTCTCCTCTACATATCTTAAAATTAATAACTGATCAGTTCACCATTTCATACATAAATAAATATTTAAATGAGCAGATCATGAGATTTATGATATCATTTTGTTTATTATAAAATTAAGCGTCACAATTTTATCATAAGCTGTATCATTGTATCTTATAACTTAATGAGACTCCTATAAATTAAATTAACCATTGATGACATAGCAATGACAGAATGAAACTAATTTTCAAATAGTTTTAGTCATATGTTACTCGTTAATTATAATGTTAGAATTTGTTCAGAGGCTTACTTTTTGATCACTCAATGTTTCACAACAGCTTCATCTATCTAATTGTAAATATAAATATTCCAGGTCCCCATCAAATTATCATAAAGAAAATAATCATAATCAGTGCCATTTATGGCTTGTAATATATATTATGTTGCATCACAATACCGTAAATATAGTCCAGTAATGTACAAACTGTTTTGTCGAATATGCAGTTGATATGGTAGCAAATTAGTACTGAAATATAATATCACAAAAATGTAGCAAAATTGGATTTTGATGGCAAATAAAAGCTAATACTTTTGCATTGGCAAATAACTAAAGAACTGGAATGCAATAAGTGGAATCAGTACAATAAATGGTTTGAATTGCATGAGTCACATACGAGTTTTTTGATTGCTTTATGCTTCACTGATTGTGTGGTTTTGTGCTGTTTAATGGCATATTTCAAATAACATTGTTAGACAACTGCAATAATAGTTGTGTATTACGGTATGAATGCACACGAAAAATAGATATTTGAGAGGAAATTTCATCCCAACAACTACATAGCATATTAGATCACATTCCAGATCCATAAAATCCTAATATATATGGGATGGTTTTCTAGCAAAACTTAAGTCGAAACGAACTTATCTATGAGACCATGTGCGATGTACTGAGCGATTTTGAATGGACTAATCCTGGTACTTTAGTGTGCTACAGCCCGTCTCTTAGTTCCGCGCTTTAACAGATACATATAGGCCTCTTTTAGATAATATCGTCGTTATTTCATCCCTGGATTTACTTTCGTCGTTATTTCATACTTGAATTTTAGGTGCGCGCCTCTTAGTAGTATATGTTAAATATATACATATTAATGAAAATTACGGACAGACGAGCAAACAATATACATCACAGTAAGTGGTTACCGTTGGTCGCTGAGGCACATCAGAAATACCAAAGGCACGACCATACTGAAGATCGAAAACAGTAAGGGCATAACTTTTAAAAAGTCACTCATAAGAGTTGCGCACTTATACGGAAACCACTGTTCTATGTCCACGTTGTTCTGGTGTAACAAAAAATTATCAGTATTCTATTCTCTCATACAGTATTTACCTGACAAATCTTTTTACTTATTCAAGAGACAGTTTTCACGGAAAGATAATAGGTGTCACATAATAATTAATAATACAGATAATTCCAAGCGTGTTCCAGTTGTTTCTTACAAGGCGTATTAATATCTCGCAAGGGAATTGGGGTCAGTTTTCTTTGCCGCCTCAATACGGCCTAGGTTTTAGGTAGTTATACATTCAAATTTTTTTTTCTGTTAGTAATTTTTTTTTATTGAAATAAAACTCATTGATAAATTAATGCTTTAAGCCGGGAATGACACTTATTAATGACATTCGAATTCCTGGCCAGTGTATGTAGGTAAAGTAAAAACTAGTTATTGCAGATGATGGCAAAATGAATGTTGAGATAGTACAGTACAGAGAGGTTCTAATGATTATCTTTACGTCATTATTCTAACGGACGAACGGGTAAAA
This sequence comes from Asbolis capucinus, assembly GCA_018249125.1. Classification (NCBI taxonomy): domain Eukaryota; kingdom Metazoa; phylum Arthropoda; class Insecta; order Lepidoptera; family Hesperiidae; genus Asbolis; species Asbolis capucinus. The sequence goes on from DWJZ01000075.1 coordinate 32,561, forward strand.
AGTAGGTAAGCAAAAAGTAAATTGAAAAATAATGGAGAAGGAAACATAATAACATATACCTAATATATAAATTTTCTAGTGACTGTTGTTTGTATATGAAAGACATTTGGGAGAAAATATTATTGGGGTTTGCAGCAAGGAATAGAACCCAAAATATACACGTTTATCTCAAAACCGCCGATCCGATTTGAATGCGATTTTCATTAGTCATCATGTCTACTTATAGAGTTCCATATACGATGCTTTGATAGACGTATGATTTAGTATAAGGATTCTATAGCATATCTACTTAGTGTACCTACATTTAAAAAAAAAATGGTGTAAAAATCATTCAATTAGTCTGAGTTGCTGGAATTAAAAAAGTATTTACGATTAGTCATAATTGGCCATAAATAAATAAAAACAAAAAAAAGTCGTCATGGTTACCGTTGCCCGTCGTTCATGTTCATGGTTAACGAGGTTCGTCAGACATGCAGCATTATGTGTTAATTGCACTAACGAGCAGATTATCTTGATGTGTTTATTTGCGGAATATACATAGTTTGCGGTCATTGTCTAGTTACATTGTTTGTCATTTGATAATCTGTAAATATATAATCGTATTGTTTTATTTTCACAGAAGTTAATACTGAGTTGTGATTTTAAGTGGTTCCCGTTTGATAAAATTAATAGTTTAACTAGTTTAAGTAGCAGGTTCAATATTGCTTGTAAGAGAAGTCAAAATTAAGAATATAATAAGAAACGAAGAAGTAAAATAACGAATATTATTAATAACTAGTTGAACCCAGCGCACGTTAGCTCATCAACCATGTGTTCGATCGATAAAATTTTGATACCAAAACCTATTCCAGAGAATTCTAAACAAAGTTGCTAAAGACATCAGTGCTCTATGTCCTTCAAATTCTAATTCTAAATTTCAGTCAATAAAAGGCAAACAAACGTTGTTCTTTATGTATTGATGGAAATAATACTAATAACGAACAGTGTTATTTGTACACAAACAGATGAGTAATCAAACAGTGCAAAAGGCGTTCGGGTCGTAAACAGAGTAATGGTTATTGTCTCTATTCCAGAAGGCACGGTATCTTTGTCAATATAGTGTTTGGTGTGAATGTAGTTTCATATAGGATTTAATCCAATATGGTTCTCAAAAACAGTACATTTCAGATTTAGAAACGGCTCCTATATTTTACTGATCACCCAGTTATTAAGTATGCCTTTCGATTTTAAACTCAATCTAAATTTATCGATTTTCTCATAAAATATATTTTTACATTACAAACTTCCGTCTTGTCAATAATTGTCAACAATTTCCGCATCGTCCGCGATATAAGGTTTTTTTTTGGTATTTTTTCACACTTGGGTTATATTATAGAAGACCTTTAACGTTTTTGAAAATGTTGTACCGTCCATGTTCGTCAGGGATAATGTAGGATTATGATGGTAAAAGAATAGTTTCGGAGCCTATTTCCCTCAAATAACAAATCTTTGCTTTCTATATTATTAATATAGACATAGGATATCATAAAGTATTCCACCGTACCACTCCCATTCCAGTTTGCAGCGAACAAGTCGTTACTAATATTAAAATACTTGCAGTATTCCAACACGGTGTCATCATTGAGATGGTGATGTCGTGCTCCGGCGTGGGGGACGTGGCGCTGCGTGAGCGGCTGCCGGCGCTGTGGCGGCGCATCGAGGACGCGCACTACAGCTACCTCGAGACAGAGGACAGCCCTGAAAAGCTGCAGCAGAGGAAGAAGCTTGAAGGTAGGTTAGCCGATAACAAACAGACGAGTCATAATCGTGCCATGAGGAAAATGAGCGGCGTCTGCGCCTATCCCAGTATTGACCAGAAAAAGTCTAGCAATATTGGATCTCAGACGGCATAAGAAAAACTTTTAGAAGAGCTGATGGCTATATTCAGTGGTATAGTACTTTGCCAACTCTATGCATAAGGCCCGCTGTATTAAACCGGGTAGTAGTCAGGTGTAGTAATAGTCAGAGAGGTTCATAAGTTACTAAGCTATTAGCGGTAAACCACTTACCATCATTAATCGGGTGGGATCGTAGTCGCTTGACTTTGTAAGTTTATGACTGTATGCAATAAAAGAACCTCCAATACCACATAACATTGTAGTCAAAATAGTCTAGATAACAAAAAGTGACATTAGTTTAGAATTCCATAATATCTTTGCTCCAGGTTACATCATAGAATATCTGTCGTTGGTCCCGCACGAGTGCAAGTTCGGTCTTGCAGAGACCGCCAAGGTGCTTCAGCGGACTATTAATGAACTGCCCGAGTACAGCGCCTATCGTGCGGGCATCGGATGGGCGGCTATCGCGAGATACGCGGGCAATCTGTTGGCACAGCCCTGGCGCAAGGAGTATAAGGTTATACGGGTGAGTACGATATACATCTTTTTTAGGACGCATGTTGCACCAACTTGTCGCTTTTTTCTAATAAGCAGGCAAATTAATAGACGGGATCGTCTATTGATAAGAGATCATTACCGCTTATGGATATTAGCAACACCAGGTAGGATGGAATCGCCTGCCTGGATGGAAGCGATGGCGCGAAGAAGTTAAAGAAAGAAGAGAAGCAGTACACACTCTACGCAATCGGGGCGATAAATGTCACTGATCCCAGGCACAGAAACTTCGCTATTTATTTATCAAACTCGCTTCGGGATGGTATACAGAATAAGAATGTGACGGAGGGTGACTAAGAAAGACAAATAAGAGAGCTGGCTTTCGTAGTTTTGCCGTTGACTTGAGCAAGAGGGTGGTAGCTGGCTAGCTATAGCCTGTCTAGCTTCAGAAAAAATATTAGTGACTTTGGATTATTGGATTGATGAATCTTTTTTTATCGTAGTAAATGAAGACTTTTTGTTTGTTTCCTCTATTACTATAAATATGTTTAATGTGGTCCAAGTTGGTACTTCGATCGCGCATAGGTTACATCACAATTTATAAATTGATGTTTAACAAAAGTATCTTTCATTTTCTTTATCTTATGACCTTGGAAACGGTTGATGATCGCGTATAGATAGGTTGTTGATACGATTGAACATAGTGATTGAGCACGCGATTACGTATGGTTTTTTACTTATGTCATAGATAATTGTTGCGGGTACTCACGATTGATAATTAAACATCAACGTGCTTATCTAGTTTTTACGCTGTATTATTAGCCAATATTTACAAGCATAAATCCTGAGTAACACCATGTGCGTAACCAATTTTGATAGCAAGATTTTTTCTGGATTTAATAAGTAATTCTATGTAAAGAACAGGGGTAATGGAAATATCCTTTTCCCAGCTATCAATATTCCCTAGGTACATATGTCTCATGAGTAATACTGAGATTTTATGTATGTACATCACGTATACATGTATAATTAATAGAAACATATATATCCAGCTGTACAGCGGGTTCTATAAACACGAGGTGGAGGCGAACCTGGTGGGTGCGGAGTTGTTGCTGCAGGCGCTGGGGTACCGCGCGGCGGGCGGCGGGCGGCTGGCGCTCTGCGCGCCCGTCTGTCCGGACGCTGCCGCCGCTGTCTCGCGGGACGCACTACTCGCGCACACTGAATGCAAGGTTAGATCATCGAAATGATAAGTAAACGTTGATACACTTGTTGATACACACACCGACGCATTAAAATTTCTTGTCACGCGTGCCATGGACAATAGTCATACACATTAAGTTATTAATATTAGTCATAAGACCACAACAAATATTCACCTGTCACATAAAATACTATATATCTTTTCGAATTATATAGTCTTATTTTTTTTGTTGCCTTATGTGTAGGTTTACCATACATTTTGTCTCTAAAACTAATTTAGCTGGTAGAGGTTACAAAACCGGTGATAGTTAGGTAGGTATCGTCTATCGCAGACTTTAGGCAATGTTTTGAATTGTACAAATTTATTTTATATAATTAATAGTAACAAAAATATTAAATTTTCTTTAAAACTTTATGCTATTAATTTCGTAATTGATGTAGGGACTTTATATTGTTAACTTTTGACACTCGTTGAGTTCCTAAAGCGAAATAAATAGTTACCATTTAATTTAATTTCACAGATAATGTCCCAGATATGGGAGTCAGTGTGGAGTGGTGGCGGGCGGGTGTCGTGGGGCGACGTGGCGCGCGAGCGGGCGTCGTACATAGCGTCGCCAGCCGCTGCCGCCGCCAGGCTTACTGGGTATGCTGATGGTGAGTCACTTTTTAAGGAATTATACCCAAGTATTTTTTTTATGTATATAAAGAATGTGCTTGTTTCTTTGTTTGTCCTTTAAGGGCTCTGAAATGGTAGAAGATAGAGCACTGATGTATTAATCCACTTTGTTCAGAATTCTCTGGAAAACATTTTGGTACTAAAATTATATAGATGAGTCGCAACGCACGCCGGGTACAGCTAGTACATATTATAATATTACATTCACTGTGTACGAGTGACTTGTGTTGCAGCTATAACAAATTTAAAAGAACTTTAACCGTTGTCATCAATATTTTCAGATCACCTGTATTATGGCGACAGATAACAAAATTTGGATAGATTTAATTAAACCGTTTTAATTTTAAAGTAACAAAACTTGACGATAGTTTCTTAGTAAAATTCTAATCTGTTTGTCTTGTAAGAAAATTATGACGGGGATTGTACAACTTCATGTACGTGACAGAAGAATTTTTTTTTCTACAATAAATTTTTTTTTTCAGAACTGGAAATATACACGAACATGCCAGCAACATCGTCAGACCACCAACGAAGTAGGTTAGTCGACACTAGACACCACAACACAGCACATTGTAACCACATGTACCCCGACGAGAACTTCGAGGACCAGCCAGCACAAATACATCCTTATATGATGTCACCGAACATGTTACATCCCCACATGATGTACCCTTTACATCAGCATATGAACCCGGAAATACCTGTCACTGTACACAATCCAGTCTCAATGATGACCCCATACGGTGCCGTGCCTTACTACTATCCGGTACAGGCGCCCTATATGATCCCCACGCCTGTGTATGCGCCCATCAAACAAGCTGCAACGGTCCCGGTCAACGGATACCCTCCATACAGGTATCCCTCGGTACCCACCGCTCAGCTGATAGAACTAGACTCACCATCTGTATACGAGAACGGCAAGTTCGAAAGGCACAGAGAAGACGAAAGAAGTCAGAGAAAAAGTAAGCAGGAGAACTCCAAACGTAACAGCACCTCCAAATCTGGCTTCAGTGACGTATCACTACCGAGTTTGCCGCGATCGGACACTCAGCCGACGCTCAGCAAAGCTAAGGAAGACGGCATGGGCACCTACGAAAGTTGGGACTATGTGTTCAGAAATCTATCAAGTAAAGACAAGGACGGGGATAGCAGGAGTGGATTTTCTCAATCTCTTGACAGAGATTCTAGGACGTTAGACAGGTTAGACAGGGAGGAACGGAGATCGAAGTATCAACCTACGACTTTGGATTTAGAAGATGGACTCCAGGCGCTGAATCTCGATAGATCACACGACGAAGATGCGTATCGAACCGCGAAAGTAAACGAGAGTCTGATGAGGTTGAAACAGGAGCAGGAGTTGAAGAGGGCCAAGCAAATGGCAAAGAGGAAAATAGGAGACGATAGGAAACCGAAAAAACCCACGGAACCGGTCGGTAACCCTAAAGCGGATGGTCTAGTCACACCTAAAATAGCTCCAGATAAAGTGAAACTATTAACTAAAAAGGACATAAGGGATAGAAAGGATATAATTAAGCAACAAAATTCTGTGAATGGTTCGCCATCCAGTACAGCGGAAGTGAAGAAGGTGAAGAAGCCAACAAGACTCGTAGCGGTTGAAGTGGAGAAGCCGATGGAAAAGCCGAAGAGCAAGCCAGTGGAGAATGGCGTTCATAAAGCAGCTCACAGCTCGAAATCAGTACCAGGTTGGTTAACAATTTCATTAGGATATTGAACTATATCAAACATTGTTTTTAGTTCCTTAAAGTCCATTCATTTGAATTTTTGCGCAACTATCTGATGATATAAGCATTGACATAACATAACAACACTTTATATATGATGAAATGAAGTTAAAAATCTTTATTTCATTTTAGGAATTAATAGCTCCCTTAACGAAAGTCAACAATCCCTATATGAATTAAATATAAAACAAAAATTTTTTAAGAAAATTATATAAAAAAGAAATATTTAAGAGCAATTCCTGTACCTTATGTCTCAATATAATTTAGAGTGAAGACAACTGAAAGACTTACTTAACATTTACCGTATGATATTTTCAGTACCCAGCACAAACCAACCTAACTACGACCTGAAAGCGCAGCTGGTGGTGACGCTAGATGAGCCGGACTTCGCGCGGCGTTCCCCGCCGCGTCAGCTTACACAAAATGGCGACCGCGAGCGATCGTCTAGTCGAACGAGCCACGTCGACCGACCCGACGAAGAACCGAAGATGGACAATTGGCAATGCGGTACGTGCACTTATTTAAATAAGGGGACGCTTTTCGCGTGTGAAATGTGCGGTAAATCGAAGAGGGGCCCCGAGATTCAACCCCTTACGTCGGGCGGGCGCGAGTGCCCCGCCTGCACGTTGGTCAACAAGCGGGACGCGAGAGTGTGTGACGCGTGCGGGACGAGTCTTCAACATTGTCCCACATATATTTAAGTCTAGTCTATGTAGCGCTGCGGATGAATATACTAATATGAAATGCGGAAAATTAACTATATTATCAAGTTTTGGAAATACACATAATTAAACATGATTCGAAAGTTTTGCTATCAATAATTTTTAGGGTACGGGAAGGTTTGATTCACTACACTCAACTGACAGCTAGATAGTCAGATCAGAAGTTATAATTGAATTTAAATAACGACAGTCCTCAAAAAAGTGAAATAAACACATATAACAGTATTTGAGAAAAAACAACATATTCGCTTGGGAAAAAGATAATATCTCTTAAAGATATTATAGAGCTACGTAAAACAAAAAAAATCTCTTTCGAAAACATTTATCCTAAAAAAATCTTTTTGTATAAGATCTAATCATACTTAGTATATTCATCTGTAGATGTAAGGTACCAGGATGCCAAGTTAATTCTAGTGATATATTTTACTATGGCACAAATTGAAGAAACCTATTAAAAATACGTCGGCTATATACGTTATAATATCATGCATTCTTGTGAAATAATTAATTAATTACATGACTTCAACATGACGATGACTTGTCACGATTGTTAATAATTTTATTGTCATGGAAGTATTTAAAAGATATTAGTGAAAAATTATTGTTAATTGATTTTAGCGAAGACAATACTGGCATGTTGGCCTTAACAGATGTAAAAAAATACGATATGTTATTTTTTAATTTCAAAATACAAAAAAAGAATTGTTATTGGTTACAAAATTAGTGTTAAGTTTACAAGCATCATTAATACACATTATATAAATTTGATTAATAATAATAATTCTACTCTAATGAGGAATCATTTAATAGCTGTTTGCTTATTATGTTTTATGTTGACGCAAATGTGGTAAAATATTTGACATGTGATTGCATTCTTAAGTACTCTTTGGGCACTTTAAGAACATGAATTGTAGGATTTATTTAAGGATCTCAATTTAATCAAATTTGTAATTGAGCTGCTACCTTTTATATTCTGAATTCGACTTTTTTCTTATGTTTTTACTAGTTATTACTAATTCTAGTTTGGCCATATTATGTTTAATGTTACTTGCTTTTCTACTGTGCATTTTCTCTTGCGCACGTGGAAAAATTCCCGTCGTAAATGTCCCAACTGTTAATTTATTTATGTGTATATCTTATTAATTATAGGTAATATAATGTATGTAATGTGGTGTTAATATTTGGTTAGTATACCTATTTATCGCTTCGCAAGACAGGGTAAAGCTCAGTATATAATACGGACAAATTGTGTTAAAATTTTACGAAAATATTAAATATTTATTTATCATATATGAATGCCATTGTATTATAGTGTTCGTTTGTTCGCCTTCTAAAATGCTTTAATGTTAATATAGATCCTTATTGTTTTTCTGTTTTAATAAATTATCGATCTGTGTATATAGTTGTTAGTTTTTGTAAATACTAGATAATAACATAGTAATATATTTATACAGACACGAAGTAGAGTATTTAATATTTATAAAGTTAATGCAAAATAATTGAAATTAATATAACATTTTATAGCAACGTCGTATATAGGTGCGTTATTTGGAACGTAAGTAATTTTATGATCACAATTTATACCATAAAATGCACCATAGGGAGACATAGCGGCTATAGATTAGGGTGGTCAAAGCACTAAGGACGTGTATTTTTCTATAATAAAAATAGATTTTCATGAAAAAAATATAAAAAATAACGTTTATATAAAGCTGTGCTTGTTGAGTTGCCTTTAATTAGAGGAGAGGTCGTAAATTAGTTATCATGGCGCTGGAGAAGTTTACGTATTCAGATAGAAGAGATGTACTAAACAAATAAATTATATTGTTTTACCATTTGCTATGTTTTATTGAACTATGCCTTTTATGTCTTTAGTCAAGAACATTGGAAATAGTTCGACGGTAACAAGTGTTTTCACAAGGAGTGACACACAAGGAGATTGCCTTTGGATGCCTTTATTAACACCTATAGCTATATATCTGTTTTTAATTGTATCATAATTTTTTTGGAACATATGGTAATTTTTTTGTGAAATTATTTAATTTCTTCAATCATTTATTGTCATATTATCTATATAACTGTGTGGGACAGGCTCTGCTTTTGGATGCCTTTTTTAACACCTATAGCTATATATATTTGTTTTTAAATTGTATCATAAATTTTTTGGAACATCTGGTACATTTTTTGTGAAATAATTTATTTTCGTCGACCATTTATTGTCGTACTATCTATAGAACTGTGTGGCGACATGTTCTACTTTCTACAAGTTCTGCTTTGAATATTGAGTTATATGTTATTTATTATTTTACACCAATAGGTATCGTGGTGTTGACCAAGGTACGGGCCAAGGTTAGTGTTTGTATGTGTGTGTTATTTGTTGTTTTATAAACAAACCTCGAACTTGTCATCCTCTGATGTTTGTTTACATGTTTAATGAAGACTAGTGTCCGCCCCGACATAGCACGCGTGATTAGTTGATAAAAAATAACCTGTGAGTTTTTTTTACATAATTTTAGTTTCGTGGTTTTTGCGTGAAGGAGTAAGAAACATCCATCCATCCGTACATCCAACCATCCGTACATCCATCCAACCGTAAATCCATCCATCTGTATATTCATCTATCCTGAAAACTTTCGCATTTATAATATATATAAGTAGGAAGTAGGATAAGAAAGACAAATTATACCTATCGTTATAGTTGTGCTTGGTTTCGATCCATTATTGGCCCAATGCTGAGGACAGGTTTCCCCTTAAAACGGAGGTGGTCCAGAGCATTCTCCACCACGCTGCTCCAATGCTGATAAGACGTTTTCAGTGTCGGGAATTAGAAAAGGAAACAAATAAGACTTTAACTAAATAAATGATTTTATTGTTTGGCTTATTTCAGAAAAGGACGAGTAGGTTCTAGACACTTTGTCGGAATTATGTGGGATTAGGTAGGTTAGGTAGTAAATAGTGCCCTTTTATAAAAAATATTCCCTAAGTATTTAGTGGTGGCCGTGCTCGCCATGTTCATGATGTTCGCCATGTTCGTGTCCGCCGTGCTCGTGTCCGCCGTGTTCATGTTCGCCGTGCTCGTGTTCGTCGTGCTCGTGTCCGCCGTGTTCATGTCCGCCGTGCTCGTGTCCGCCGTGTTCATGTTCACCGTGCTCGTGTCCTTCATGACCATGTTCCTCTTCCCCGTGGTCATGATGCTCGTGATGACCATGCTCCTCGTGACCGTGTTGGCTGCCGACATCTAAAAAAGATAAAAAAATAAATACAATACAAATAGAGTCTTGGCGTGTCCATTGCCCGTGTAAGTGGGTTGAAATTTTGGTATAATAATAAACAAATCGTGAGTACTCGTTTGCATTTAAAATACATATATTACTAGCTGTACCCGCAGTTTCGCTTACACATATAATTGTTTTTTCATTACCAGTGCATCAAAAATCCCATACAAAATTTCATCCCGTATCCCAAGGGTACCCCGGTATAATTAGGGATAAAAAGTATCCAAAATGTTAAGTATTTCTCGAAATTTAAAGTTGTTCCAAATATAAAATAATATATATATATAATATACGAACTCAGTCTAACACTAACAACAAACCGTTTGAACAAACTGTTGTTTGTATGTCCTATGGTCTTGTGTACACAATGTATGTATACTATAATAAAACTCAAAGTGCATATTTTCTGTACATGGAATATATTTATATATATAGTTAGTACAATGAATTAAAGCTGGGGACGAGAGTATTTGTTCGACGAAGCTAAGGACATGTCTCTACCACATATGCAGTTGGTAGGCACATATACAATGAAACATATCCTTACACGAGACTGTTTCTGTTAAAACAAAGCGTTGTTATGAATTTGAACTACACGTTAATTCAAATCATAAAAGTTTTCTTTTCTACTTTTTTTTGCCTATGTCAATATTCTCTTTACGTTTCCTTAATCAACCAAGTTAAGCAGCATGTGACTATGTAGGAATCGTAAGTTATTTATTTATTTATTGTTAATTAGAACGGTACAAACTATTTTCACAAATTAGCACATAAAGACAGAAAAAACTAATATAAACTTTTCATAATTTTCATTAATTCTCGTAGGCATAATCGTTTTCGACACTTGTGTTGGCCACTATCCCCTCCACATTTGCGCATTGAAGCACCGTAGTGGAGCACCTCAATGTGAGGAGGCCTAGAGCAAACTGTGTTTAGTAGCCAATAAATGTGTTGAAGCAAACCTGAAGTAAAAAAAATAAATTCGCAATTTTGGCAGAGGCTCAGACGAATCTAACTATAGATCAAAATTTTTATTCATCAATATATAAATACAAAGGCCTCCATTTTATTTAGTTAGAGTTCAATTAATATATGAATTCACAAGTCCAAAAACCTTAATACACATAAACCGTTGAATTTTTTGTTGGAATGGAATTAGGTGCCTATTAGTTGCCCACTTAAAATATGCAAATTTTATATCTGGCAATCATAAATTAGTTCTCGTAATTATAGGTGTACATAAATACAAAAAACATAATTGAATTGATAAGCTTCTCCGTTTTGAAGTCAATATAATTGTATATTGCGCTTTGCCACGCTTCAACTACGTATGTACACATGTTATTTTTTGTTTTGTATTGTATTGTTTACATAAATATTGTATTGTTCTGTTTAATTTTAAATGGTTGTGTTTTGTATATGTATATATACATATATATGTATATATATACATATATATGTATATATATATACATATATATGTATTTTTTTATACAAATACTTGACATCGATTCCAACTCATAGACTGTGGTGACGATGTCTAAGATGTTGGACACACTAACTTAGTAAATGCTTATTCACTCTACTTTTAAAGACTCCCACATCGTACTTTGGTGGGAATATCGACGCAGACAAGTCATTCCATTCCCTTGCGGTTACGCATAATAAAAGACGGAGAAATCCGCGTCGTTCGGACCGGCGGGATGTTCACGACATAAGGATGGATAACTGCCGTACGCCGGTTTGTTCGATGGAGGAAGGGGGACGGAGGAATAACGTCGAACAATTCCTGCGCACACTCTCCAAATTTTTTTTTACTCAATTAGTGTAATTGGTGTTTAAACCGTTCTAATTAATTTAATTTAAATAAATTTTGGTACCAAAACCTATTCCAGAGAATTCTGAACAAAGTTGCTAAAGACATCAGTGCTCTATCTCAATATATCTATCTCAAAGGAAGTCGGAAACAAACAAATAGTTTTTTTTTTTAATTAACTATACATTGGTATTCAATTAAAATGTGCTAATCATCGATTTGCTTACAAACACCGCGAGCAAACTTACTAATTCACTTATTCCACACAAGATATTACTGTAATTGTCGCACTATGAGAGCGGCAGTAAATGCGCTTCAGTTTTAATTGATACTTATTTAATATAATTAATTTGCGCCAGATGTTACATAGCAAAATACTTACGTTTAGGATGGTGATCAGCGGCGACTATCGCCACTAAGGCCAGTGCTACGATCTGAAATTAAAGTTACGATTAAGAGATAAAACATTGAAATACATATTTATATTAAAAAACGTATATGCTGGAAATTAAATGATTTTTCATTCCACGAAGTGATGAGACAACCCACTTGATGTTATATTGAAGTGGCTATATCATCTGAGGTCCGCTGCAAATTCATTATATAGAGGAGCCCCAAATTTCTATTTAGGTAAGTATGTACGTATTTTTTTTCATTTGAGAATCGCAATTCGAAAAAGATCCGGCAACGAACGTTTTTAGATTGAATCTACAAATATATTATGTAATAAAAAATATTGTTTATTATTAACACCCAGTGACGCATCCACAAAGTATTAAAACTAATAAAAATAAATGGTAAAATTTACTTATCAAACTAATGGAAATCTCCAGTAGTACAAAACTATATTATATATTTACTTACTACATATAGGTATTAGGGACGCTATGTATCGTTTACATAAATTAATAGTATACACAACTTACAAATGGTGACATTTATATCAACTATATTTGCATTATGAATGCACGTTTATATGAAAATAAATCAGATACAAGTACTTCATTTGTATATAATTACCGTGGTACCATTTACCTGGCTAGACGCTAGCGAGAAATCTATTAATATTAGAAAACAGATTAAACATATATTTCTATTATTTTTTCGCAAATATTTTAAACTTTAAATTAATAGTAATTTGTGTAACACTCAATAAAGGTCTCTAATACCAGTTTTTATTTATATATTTAAGCATATATTATCTTACTAGCTGCCCCACCCGATTTTACATGGTTTGGACAATTATTTTTGACCTGCGTAGTGAGCCGAGTCATGTTTATGGCTACATACGCTATTTTAGCACATACGTTCAGTAGTATGCTTACATACGTTCATTTGTTCTATAATGTAAAATTAACACAGTGTTCTATTAAGTAAAGTCCAAGTAATTTAGTAAAACAATAAACTTACCAGTATTTTGTTCATGTTTATATTGTTTGTTCAAGACGGGTTACGAATTCGATTTACCAGCTCGGAATAATCCTGAGATGAATCTTCGCGCCTTTTATAAGCCAAGGTAGGTAGGTACCTACTCGCGTCCTGACCTCAGATTGTCGTTCGTTTGTCATTATCATGTGATACATTTTTATTTTAATTCAATGAAGTGAACAAGGTAATAGGTTTGTAGCTACCTGTATATATTTTAGAAACAAACAAGAATTAAGGAAATAAAAGCTCATACTCTTCAGTAGTATTCTTTGACATATGGAATTTTGCAATGAATTATTTATTCAAAAAGTAGATGTAGTAGATAGGTAGAGACAGTATACATTTGATTTTTATATTATAATTGTTAGTATATTATGACTAAATGTTCTTTCTTTCAGTACAGATTGGACCTCGTTACGTAGCGTTTATAAATAAATATTCTCAGATTGAAACTATTGTTATGGCAAGTTTTGTCTAAATATGTCCAGTAGTTTATGCGTGAAGCTCGAACAGACAGACAGGCAATAAATTGTTTTCGTCTGTACGTCGATGACAGAACCTTTGAGCATTAAAAATTTAAAAAAAATATATTTAACATACAGAATTAACCATGTTACAGTTTTTTATTAGCAAATAAATAAAAGATGCCTACTTTTTGACTCTACCATTTAAAGAAAATGAGAAGTTGCGACATATCAAGCGTACTATTTTCCTGTTAACGTTACATAAAACATTTTTGCTATTTGTGGTTTAACTAAAACTAAAAACATGCCTAAGCACTAGCCAAGTATTATTTAGTAAGGGAAATAATTAATATTACGGTTAGCCTTTTTTACATTCATAACAATCTCATCAACGATGACAGCCGGGGATGTTGTTTTTGCTTTGTCCCGCTCCAGAAGTGATAAAAAATATAGATCTTGTTTATTGCTTCAACTAACTGACTCAGAAACATAGAAGTACTTAGTGTTACTAAAATGTTTATGCTCGGAAATATTTTTTTTTATGTTCTAGGAAAACTTGGAACTAAGTAGTTATATTGCAAACATCAAGAAATATGCAGGAAAAATAATAAAAATATAGAAACAGGAAAAATTTATTTTTTTATGTTAATACCATCTATTTACATAAATGGGAAATCAGAGTATCCCCTCAATCATTCTATAACGTAAACGTAGAAAGTACAGCAGCAATACTTAGTAATTTAGTCCGCCCTAAGTTTTACCTCATAGGCACCTAAATCACGAGAGATTTTTTTCAACCATTAATTAATTGTACGCAAAAGAACAACCGTAGACATATTAACAGGCCGGTTGGTCTAGTGGTTAGTGAACCTGACTACTACACCGGTGGTCGTGGGTTCGATTCCCACCCAGGTCAA
>DWJZ01000076.1:0-46979 GCA_018249125.1 Asbolis capucinus
CCATAGCACAAGCTAACGCTTAGTTTGGGTTCAGATGGCCGTGTGTGAGTTGTCCAAAGATATTTATTATTATTTATTATTATGATAAGTATGATCTGCTATGCTTAGGATTGGCTCCAGACAAAGAACCTCCTCAACAGTTAACAGTTATGAAATTTTATGTTTCTCCATATTAGGCCTCTGTAAGTAAAGCTTGTGTTTTTAAGTATTTTTAATAAAGATATTTTTTTTATTATTTAAACCTATATAAACTTGAATGTTAAAGCCTATATTGGTATCGAATTCGGTTCTAGTTGTTTTACTAATGATCGCAGTATATGTTGTATATTTCATATTAATTGGTGCCATAAATTACAAATTACATCGACAAGTGTAGATGACCGAGTCGGCTCAAGATTTATATTCCTTTTTCGGTTTATTGATGACAACATTAGAAATGATATAATCTTTTGTATATCTAAATATAATTAATATATTAGAATGTTAGGTCAGGATTGATAGCCGAGTGGTGCGTTGGTCTCTCTAATGGAAGTTTCTGGAGTTGGATGGATGTTCGTTTGTCCTGTATTGTACTAAAATTAGTTACAATGGGCGGACTTAATGTCATAAGGCATTATCTACCAATCAACCTTGGTGATGATAAAAACTTCTTCACGCAAAAACTACTGAACCTGTCCTGATGAAATTTGGCACAAGGATAGATTATATGCATAACTCTTAGGCTACTTTACCAACGAACCTGGCATGAAGGCGACGCTGCAGGCGAACTCTTAAGAATAATAAAAGTGATGTTTTGTATAACTTGTAAAATTTATCGATAATAATTCTATCCCCAGATATCGCCACTTGCCCAGCAGAGACAATAGTTATAAAACCATTTTATATGAACATAATAAAAGCTTACGGTTATTGTTATGAGAACGATATCGGATGCAGACGATGCACTCTCTGTATACTAAAAATAAAAGTAGATAGTTTTTATTTTTGTTTTACGATTTTTTAACTACGTTGCTAATGTGTTTTCCTGTTTCGATAAAATGATGACATAGTTTTTAATATTAACTGTTCATCGTCATCATCTCAACCCATCACGGCCCACCATGAGCACGGGTCTCTTCTCTGAATGAGAAGCTTTATGCCATAGTGCGGATTGGCAGATTTCACATACCTTTGCGTTTTGCAAACTCCCCGGCATGCAGGTTTCCTCGCCATGTTTTTCTTCACCGTTATAGCGAGTGACATTTAAATGCTTAAAATGTACATAACTCCGAAAAGTCAGAAGTGCGGGCCCTGGAATTCGAGCCCGGTTCCCCCGAGTAGGAGACCGAATTCTTAACAACTAGGCTATCACCGCAATAATTCAAATACTGGATGGTAATGAATTATTAAACCTATTGACCGATTGTCGTTTCAAAAGTCGAAGCGATATCGCAGCGACTTTATTATAGAAACGCAACTTGGTACCTCTGTTTAGTGAAACGTTCGTTACAGGTGTGTCGATCCTAAGTGATCAGCTAGACGGCTGACCAGGTTTCATAAGTCGTAGCGATATTGTAACAACTTTGTCGTTGAACCGCAATTCTCATTTACAATCTGAAAACTGTCAACTGTATTCCGATCCTATAGAGTTACTCCGTACTATTTAATTCTATAAGTTCTATATTTAGAAGCGTTCATAGCGCGGCGGCTTGTTTCGATTGTAACTGGTCGAAAAAGTTAACCAACAGCGAGCGCGGTCGGTAGGAGGATGGGTGACCAATGGCAAAAAATTCATGAACGCTTCCGTGCTTCGGAGGTCACGCAAAGCCGTCGGTCCCGGTTGTTGTAGTAAGATAGCAATTGTTAAGCCATGGAGGCCTACGGGCGGCATAAAACTTCCCACACATAGGTGGGCCACTAACCCCTCCACCAATCCGTACTGGAGCAGCGTGGTGGAGTATGCTCTAGGCCTGCTTAGTATGAAGAGAGACCCTCAGTAGAGGGCCATCGATGGGTTGAAGTCATAGAGTCCTGTATACATAAGAAAACACACACACACTTTTGTTTTCGAACGCATTTGTGTACCCTACAAGAAATGTATTTTCTTTGAATTCTTTGCAAAGCTTTTATTTTCATATTAATACAGAATTTGTTATTTGACCTCACTCTAAATTTAAAAAAATAAAAACTCGATATGTACAAGTATCGATATTTTACAACTTATACCGAGTAAGTATCGATACTTTACGACACTTTATCGAGTAAAAGTATTAAAAGCATCATCCCTAGTAAGAGTTTACTAAGCACTATTTGAATTGACTTCAACTTGTTTCGTCATGTCGTATGCAACATGCTGACATGTTTATTCAGCAGACCAGTTACGTTATCTGTAGATATGTAACGATATCTCAGAATAAATACTTCGATATACGTCGGTATGGGATTCAGAGTTTTTTGGGATAAGTTTTATGGGATTTGATGTGTAAATGTTATTAATGAAGTGTAATATTTGCAGGTTTGAAGTTGGTCTTTCGAACGGCAGGTCTAAGTAAAGACTGAATATGTTATTACTAAATTAGCCAACTAGAAGCACATCGTTTACGCATCGCAGGTGGGAAAGTGGTCGAGTACTAATTTATAGAAAGTAAAAAAAACCTGCATTTATTTTCAAAGTGATGTGTGTTGTATAAGTTAATTATGTACCTATATAGTGTATGTGTGTATATGTATGTGTGTGTGTGTGTGTGTACAAAAATAATAATATCTTTGGACAACTCACACACGGCCATCTGATCCCAAACTAAGCGTCAGCTTGTGCTATGTATGCATTACACTGACTTCGAAGAAGGAAAATATCAAATGAATCCAGCACTTCCAAAAGATAAATTTCTCGAAGGTGTGTGAAGTTTACAAATCCAAAATTAGCCTGGACCCCTCATACAATACAATATCCTTTACTGTGCTCACAAAGAAAGAACTGAAAGTAACATATACAGCGAGATTACATTAGAATACAGAACGGGCGGTCTTATCGCTGTAGTAGTGTTATCTTTCAGACAACCCTATGGGTGGGGGACACAGTATGTATATGAAATATATTAGGTCAGGGTGCGACACATATATATCTGTATATTTCATATTGTGAGAGAAGAACTTCACACATCACTTAGAGTCGATACAATCCACCGAGCTAAGAACGCTTCGTATCGGCAGGTACCATCGAGTGTATCTAAAAATGCCTTTACAACTTGACACGTCATTGATAAGTTTGGAGATCATTAAAAACAAATTTGCTTAGTGCACGTCATTGGTTCTGTACGTGACTACACACACATACTCGTAGTTTAGGGCAGGGGTAAGTAATCCGAGCCCGCGGGCCGCATGCGGCACTTCGGGCATTTTTAAATTAGATTTTTATGCTAAGAAGGTGTCAAAACATAAAATAATACAACATAAAAAAGCATTATGATACAAAAAAGAGCATATATATATATATGTAAAAAATTACGTAGTAACTGTAAAACTTTAAGTAGATTTGATTAAGTATAAACAATGCTAATCTTTGTAAGGCCCTTGAGCAAAATTAAAATTAAAATTGGCCCTTTAATTAAAAAGGTTGCTCAACTCTGGTTTAAGGTTTTATCAGTATTATAATACTGTTTGTCTATGAGTAATTGTCTTTGAGTGTTCTTGGTATTTCTAAGTATCCCATCAAAAAATATAAATGTGAAATGAGAGCCAACTTCAAAGTCCAATAATGCGTCGTTCTCGACTTCACCGACCAAACGAATCCTGATCTATATGGGTTCCGAGTTCTGTGTCCTTTAGGACGAACTTTAAGCTCAAGATTTGACTTCCGTAAGCTCGGAGAGTAATGAATGTGCCAAATTTCATTAATAAACGTTAAATTAAATCGCTTTGCGTCTTATTTTATCATGCGTACCGCGAAGGACTGTGATAAGTTACCCGCGTCGGTGTTCCCGTTCGATTACAATGTCTTCAAATCAAGAGTGAGTAGGTTTTTGCTGAATTATAAGACAGTAAAAAGTTGGTCGTGTTGGTTTCTGTGAACACTAAGCACGCGTTTCTTTGAACATTGGCACACAAGCTATCGCGTGTTCGATTCTGTATTAGTACACCGTCTTTTGTGTCGTATCATCGTTTTTTGTTGCCCGTGAGGCACAGAAAACCTGCTTCTCAAAAAGGAGAAGAAGTTAGTGGTTGCCAAACCGAAAGACTTCAGTCGCTCGACAAAGCTAAACGACTACCAGTTGTCGATAAAAAAAATTAAATACTTAATGTTCCCTCCGAAACAAGGAAGTGCTTAAGAAAATTGCTTCCATCGGTCACCGATCCAGTTGACTCATTAACATCCTCAAACTCTTACGATCGACACAAGCTGGACTACTTGCTTAATAATAATATTTAAAAAAATTAAATATTATAATAATATATTAACTATCTACAAACAAAACAAACATATCCTACGTGCAGTCGGCTAAGAAAACAACGCAGAGATAGAAACGCAGAGACAAAATGCTAATAAAGAAGAGGCTTACCAAAGTAAGGTAAATACTGAACTAAATTTGGTAAAACTAGATTTAACACAATAGTACTGTCTAGCTCATTTGACTGAGTCGCCTCATTTGGATGAGACGACTGACTTTTCTCTTACAACTCTTGGTACCTCACAGGCATAGCAGGGAAGCAGTGTCCACGGTAACTCGGGAAATATTATATCCCACAAAATTAGTAGGACGGTCCTACGGTGGTATTCCACCGTTCAATTATATAAATATTAATAAAACGTGAGATGAGGCCTTGTTACAAATGCATACTAACAGAGTTTCATATTACTCTTTTGATATGTAACCATAAAAATAATAACAACTACATCTGCCCGCGGCTTCACTCGCAAGGTATGTTGATAAAAATTGCTAATGCCTTGTTCTATTTTCCTTAAGTCGTTTTTATATCAAAGCGGAACATCCATACATCCGTCCATCCATACATCCATCCATCCATACATCCATCCATCCTTACATCCATCAATCTACCCATCCATCCATACATCCATCCATCCATACATCCATCCATCCATACATCCATCAATCTACCCATCCATCCATCTACCCATCCATCCATCTACCCATCCATCGTATCAAAATTTTGCAATTATACTATATGAAGGAATGAAGGATTAATCTCCTTATCGCCAGCCTTTCTAACATCAGAATATTTAAAACAAAGAATTTGAATTAAAACTTCGTTCTGAGAAGGGACAGAAATAGAATAATTTGAGATGCGATCATTCGAGGAAATTTCAGGACTGAAGCAGTGACACTTTTTATTAGATCCCTTGATACATTTACAAAGAAAGCTGTGGGGTAAAGAAATAATTTAAATTAACATAATCCGGAATAAAGTAATTGAATTATTTTACTGAAATAACTGAAAATATTTTTATCATACCCTGCGTCAATAATTCTGGTGTTGTTGATATCCAAACGCGGTGACTACATACCATCAGGTGACCTGCCTGTTCCTTTTCCTGCTAAGGACATGACTACAGGAGAATAGGAGTGCTGTGCTCATTATTGGTCCAAAAATGAGCACAGGTCTTTCCTCTCAACCGTAAAGACCTAAAACATCCACGCTACTAAAGTGCGACTTGGTTATGGTGCTAGTGGCAAACGCAAGTATCAGAATTGATGTCGAAGGCGTCTATCATACTATAACGAATGCAGACGGCTTTTTGTGCCCTTTGAAGCACGGATGCGCTCAGATTTTTTACCTAGCCTACCTACCTAGTGGTAACCTATCATCATACATATCCAGCTCACTGTTGCTTAACTTCGTTGATCATTTCAGATCGATGCAATGCCGGTCTGTGAACGCGTCGCCCGACATTTACGTCAACAAACATTATGTCACCGATACTATATCTAATCAGGATCGTCGGAGGTTAATGTACATGTGGCGCCATCTGTAACCACATAATATTATATGTGTGAAAGTTTGTGTATGTCTATCTTTCACGACGAAACGGCGCGATGGTTTGACGTGATTTTTTTATGTGGAGCTTGTTGATAGGTTCAGCAGGTTGCATGAAAGAAAACAAATATCCGAGTTACCCGCAAACTTCCACATTTAAAATTTTACTAAGATTTAATATATGTATTGATGTCTCATAGAAGGTTAATTGGTCTAATGTTTTGACAGAAATAGTTCGCTTTAAATACATAGTTTATTATACCTATTTTACGATAACCACTATCATATAATTCGTCCGCTCCTTTGTCGGCTCCCATAAAACTGACCTGGTTCCCTATTCCCGCCTTACATTTATAATTTCGCAATAAAAAACCAGGTGTTGGACAAACGCAATAAAAACATTAAAACATTTTCGCAGTAAACCAGATTTTACGAGCCAATTTCTTATTGGTTGCGAAATATGTCATAAATAATACTATAAAAGTAACGAGAAATTTTATTAGTAGTAGCTACGCACAGACGGACAGTCCAGCTGATGTTGAAGGATATTTAAAGACACATAAAGTCTACATTATTATTCGTAGTTTATTACTGTGTACATATACGAAAGGGCATGGCCGGTCAGAGTACACAGGCAGCTCCTGAAATCCGATCTTATTGTTGTAAAATAATATATTTATACAAAGCCCTAATACGAAGAAACAGCCAAAATTTAATAGTTAAATTATTAAGCCTTGACCTTATAAGTATCAGACCATACTTATCATAAAATTGCACTCTCATTAGGACGGAGAGTTTGTACAAAATCTCAACTCCGTAGTGTAAAATTAAGGAGATTTAATTAAGCTTGCACAATTTGACCCGAACCAATAAATTAATATAATAATTAGTGTACTAATTAATATAATAGTTATATAAAATCCAAAAAAATGTAAATCGGCTTGAATAACCCGTATAGATCCAAACTTCTCATCCATATAAATTAATCAACCCCAACATAAGGTAACTGCTATAAATCGTTGAGGAGTTCCCTCAACTTTCTTTCGGCTTCATTGAATTGTCGCTCCTACGAAGGTTTCCCTGGATTTCTTTGGAATTTCATCATATCCTGCTTTCCGTATGACGGGTGTACCCTTGAAATATGTCCTTTCCAACAAAAAAATTTTCATCAAAATTGATTCAAAATCGACGAAGTTATTCACGAATAAACATTAAAGAAATATACTGGTCGAAATCCGACACGTCTTCTTTTTTAGAAGTTGGTTATAAAAATCTAGCGTTCTCTGGGTTCCCTGTGCCCACCTGTCGAAATAACAATAAAATACGGTCATCGTGAGTACCCGTACTGCTAAGAAATGTTAAGTGTAAATCTTAAGAATCGTATTACAAATTTATCTTTACTCTCGAAGGAGTAAACCTCCATATTGGTCATAAATCTGTTGATCGAAGCGTAAGCACAGCTCTTGACCCCAAGCACTTGAACTGAATATTCTGCGGTTACATCGCAAACCAATCGCCGGCAAATGCTGTCGGCCAACGCTGTCGGCCAACGGTGTCGGCCAACAACTGTCGGCCGTTGTCGGCGTGCGGTTTTATTAACTTCCTCGTAAAGTTCGTTGGCATATTGGTTATTTACTCCTAGATGGACGCGTAATCTCAGTTACGACCTTTTAAATGGGCATTAATATGCCAGTTATGATGTATTTTACACATAAGATAATAGCTTTTGTGTATCATTATATTTTTTAACATGATTCAGAAGCCCTTGTATCATTACATATTGTAACACGCGACTGAATTTTTCATATCATTATATGTTGTATGTTCATTAAATAAGCTGCAATAGTTTTTGTAACACAATTCGAGATTTAGAAGCGGCAATATTTTTGTAAGAAACGAAAACATATCCAGTGTTAAGTTTTATAGTAGTGTACATCAAGCCCCAGAAAAAGCTTCACTTTATAATGCCAGTACAAACATGTAAATAATGCAATTAATGCAATACAATCAATGATTTTTTTCATATCGCAAATAAGAAAAAATATATTGATAATTTAATCAAATTTCAAAAATCTCGACGGTTGGATGCAGTAAAATGCCATTGAACTGCAGCAGGAAGCGCAAAACCGCGAATGTCGATCACAGGCTCGTATCGATGTCGATGATGTATCATGTTCCAGCGATCCTGACTGACGTAACTCGTTCATACACCCCTACCTAAGTTAGGTGGCATCGACTACCCAACGGACCTACGGCGTACTGTTTTTGAACAACATATTTTTTCGCAAATCGCAAGCGCGCTGTCGTCGCGGACGGCTCCTGATGAAGGACCTCGGACAGGTCCGAAACTAGTCGGGCGGATCCGACCACATAACGTGAGCCAGCCGTTTATTTATTATAATTATATCATATAATATCATATTTTTATTTAATATCATATTTCACTAAATCATATTTTTTTTTATACAAAAAAACTGCAAATAACATCGACAAATAATAAAATGTGTTTTTTATTTGCTAGTTGATCAATATTGTGTGTTCATATATTATTTTAAGGTAATTTTTTTTATTTACTGTGGCTTAAAATATTCCCTATATTGTGTGCCTTACCAGGGCACAACATTATGTTTATGCAAATTAAATAAATAAAGAAATAAAATAAACAAAAATAAGAATCAACTTAGAAGTCAAATAAAAACGTATTTATTAGGGATATAAAAGACTAATCGTCAGATGTCGCGCAAATCTAAATGGACGCGACAGCTTTCGAATAAAAGTTTCATAAAAATCAGTTCACTTAATAAAAAGTGTTAAGGAAGGGATAAAAATAGGGGCACTCAGTATCAGAAGTGCAGGATTCCAATGTTTTCTCTCAAAATTAAAGGGGTTAAACCTCTATTTCTGTGACAAAGTTTGCATCGGACTTATTACGTAGCATCTGGGGTCGTGTGTACACGGCCTTAGAAGGTAAACTACCATCTTCCTGAACTGTGACATCAGCAGTTCGAAGATTGTTTATAAATAAAGGAACTTCCTATTTGTTGCTGTCATGGGTGCGATTCATATTACTCATACAATAGTAGTATAGATCGGCAACATTTGGTTCATACAATAAATAATAGTAAAAAATAAAAGAAAAGAAAAGAAAGAAAATCTGCACAGATTTATATACACATTTTCGGGCGAATCGGACCATTGGATTTAAGTTGTAAGATGCCATTAAATAGTAACAAGTAAAAGTAGTAAAATCATGTTCACTAAATATTAAGAATGTGTGTTTGTGTGTTAAAGCCGATGATGGATAGGCATTGCTCTTAAATATTTCTTTTTGCGTAATTTTCTTAAAAATGTTTTGTTTTTGTACTTTACTGATATAGGGATTTTTTATTGTTAATTTTTTACTTTCGTTAAGTGAGCTATTGGTTCCTAAAACAAAATAAATACTTTTCATTTTCATTTCATTTCAAGAAGTGTGTACTATTCAAAAATGGAAAAGCCAAACTTATTTATTCAATGGTTATTATTACAAACACTTTTTAATCAATCTATGGCGTATGTAGGTTCCTTAAGTAGAATTCCTATTGTGAGTGGTCATGAAAGAAAATGCAGCAGGATAGGAAGGAAATGTAGCATTTTTAATTGAAGGGATACTGAAACAATCTGTTTTTCTGTGTTTGATTGTATGTGCATGTGAAATCCGGTGTTAACTTTGTTAATGGAACAAATAAATAAATAAAATATAGTTACATATATGTACTAATTACTTCTTACGGCCTTATATCAAATATTTTATTTTTGTAGTTTATATATTTCTAGGTATATTAGGTAGGAGGCAGGTTTGTATTTTTAAAATATTTATCCATTTTATAATTACTTTCTTTGTATTTTAAAAATAATTCCTTCCTTCCATTCCTTTTCTGCTTTGACATAAGTTTTAAACTTACAATAGAAAATTTGAGGTTTTCAAATTATTTTAAATTTTGATACAACTACCTCCGAATGAGTTAAATTTGATAGGAAATTAGTATTATTCCTTGGAATCATCTCTCGTATAAATGGGTAATAGGTACATATTTTATCATTTTAAAATAAATAATCAGCAAAATAAATAAATATCAATAATATATTTTTAATTGTGTTAGTTAGTTAAAATGTTAGCGACCCCTGCATGAAGGTGTGTCGAGATGGATCACGCGAGGGCCCAGCGCGGCAGTTGTGACAAGTCGCGTGGCCAATTGCATTACATCTGGGGCGGACCCTCACTCACCGCGTGCCCATCATACGCGTTATGTCATTACTATTCTTAGAATTATAGAATTACTTGTTTAAAATAACAGTATAAATGTGCTACTATCTTACTATGCTATAGTTTTTATTATGATTTAATTATTACACAATAACCGATGGGAAAGAAAGTCCAGCGTTTCAGGGTTTATTGGACAGTAGG
Organism: Asbolis capucinus; assembly: GCA_018249125.1. Classification (NCBI taxonomy): domain Eukaryota; kingdom Metazoa; phylum Arthropoda; class Insecta; order Lepidoptera; family Hesperiidae; genus Asbolis; species Asbolis capucinus. Next base: position 10,421 of record DWJZ01000076.1, read on the forward strand.
AAAAGAGAAATATATTTGTCAGAGACGGCAGGAGTCCGAGCCAAGACATATATTTACATGAGCCTTCACGTTTATTTTGGCTCAAACTGAAACCGAATAAAACTTGAAAGGTTACTTCGAATATATGACTATTTATTTAGTTAAAAAACCGACCGCAATTGACATGAGAACATCTTGAGCATAGAGAAACTCAAATAAATAAATATATGTATACTAACTTTTACAAAATCCATTAATACGTAATACCTAACTCAAAAACTATAGTCAAAAGAACTCAAATTTTTGTGGCACCTGCAAAACACCAGCTTTCGAATAAAAAAACTTTCGACTATCAAAATCGGTAGTTTTCGACTCAAAAATTATCGTCAAAATTAGTACGCCTAGTTAGTTACGCCTATTTTAAGTTGGCTAAAAAAATATCGGCTAGTTTTTAATGTAGATTGGTCAATACTTGCGCCATATCATAAACTAAGATCCGACCGCGGCTTCGCCCGCGTAGTGTATTGATAATAAGTAGTCTATGTGTTATTCCAGATGATAATCTATCCCTGTGCCAAATTTCACTGAGATTCCTTCAGTAGTTTTTGCGTGCAGGAGTTACAAACATCCGTCCATCCTCACAAAATTCGCAGTTATAATAGCAGGATAATTATTGGTTGGTACAACGCGTCTAATATAAGGTCAATTGGTGTAATGTTTTGCCAGAAATGCAATTTTTAGTAGGTCATGTGGTTGATGACACTTCCCAAATACTGTGGGAATCCGTCTTAATGTATCTGCCCACGTATTCGTGTAATCGGAGCGTTTTCATGTTGCCAAGATATCACATGATTTTTTGTATTTACTTTCGTAAATTGTCAGTAAAAAATTTTGGCCAATTTCCAAAATTTTTAGTCTATTATTTTTCGGTGCAGTTTTAACGTTAGGGCTGTTGAAGGTATGTATATTTTGTTTAATACATATTTGTAAGGGTACTTACGATTTTTGAATAGTATGCACTAATAGTCCAGTGATGTAAAAGTTTTCCAAATAACTAGATTAAACTCAATCTAAAACATATTTTAACCAACATCAAAAATGGGAGGAAATTTTCGATGCGCCTGTATTTATTTCTGAGTTTGTACCTTATTACGTTTTCCTGAATGTACCGAATTTGATATTTCTTTTATTATTCGAATCAAACTAGGAAATACGGTATCTTGCCCTCAAAGGCCTCAACCAAATGAGAAAGCTGATCCGTGACCTCCCGGTGCAATAAGCCCGTTATGAATTAATTAGCCCCCGAACACTAAGGTTTCCTATAGCAGACAATATTAAATCTATAGAAAATACTTTGATCTTACGACTAGCTACCAACTCCTAATACTGAAAAGAAAGAAAATATTTATCACTAATTAACTCACTAACCTATTTATTTTTATTACAAAATCACAAAATCAATCACCCTGTCAATAATCTAAATGTTTTTTTAATTAATTTAGATGAAATAAAAAAGTTATTTTTGAATTATTTTATGAAGTATTTTTTTATATAAATTTTTTTTTATCATAAACATACATTTTAAAGAGCAACGTATTATTTCTTTATTTGAACTGGATAACTCAAAAATTATTGGATTGATTTTAATAATTCTTTCGCCAATTTGTACTACGAAATGCTAGAAAACAAAGACTGTAGATCTCGGAAATTAATAAGGATTTTTCCCAGTAAAAGGTTTTCCGAAGCGAAGCAATAGCAGTTATCAGAGTGATATGTTTTTATGTGGTTTACGTAACAGATAGATGTTTGTTTTTGGGCCATACGAGTTCCCTGACGTATCTAATGTCTAAGCTATGTACTCACATATTTTTGTACTTTATATAGTTTCCGACTCGAAATTGCAGGCGATTTTGCACTATAAAAATTATATAAGCAGTGATAGCTCAATGATTTTGGTCTTTCGTAATGAAAAGACCTGAGTTGAAATCCTTCGCATCACTATTTGCTTATTAGAAATACATAGATAACTTGCGTCGTAACCCAATGTGGCTGAAATATTGGCAGAACTCATAAGCAAGCAGCAAGCAACGAGAAGTCTTGCCGTGACCAAGACCCATGTAACTGGGTCGAAATATCGGTAAAATAATAAACAGATCGTGAGTACTCGTGTGCATTAAAATGTTTAGTGTCCGCGACGATATTAGTCTAAAAATATATATTAAACTCATAAGTACCGACGAAGAAGATAATGAGGGAGTCTTCAAGAGAAGAGTGAATAGGCACTTACCAAGTTAGTGCCCCGCAGTAGACATCTTTCTTGCCATCAAATGGAATCGATGGAGGCATTGAATTATTCACGTAAAAAAACTGTGGCAACACCGCACAACAAGTCACACAATGACGTCATAAGAAACCTGAATCACGTTATCGGAGTTTTCTACATCGTTAGCTCAGTTCTCCGTTATACAAGTCCCGACCAACAACCACCAACAACTGTCTGAACTCGGCCGCTCGGCATCACATCTCGCCTGGCGAGAGATCTCTTTGCTAAACACCATTGCTTCAAGTTCGGTGGTACATGATGGTCACGTGTCTGCACTACAATAGAGTGCCGCTGTCGGTACACACGTGTCTTACGAGCACGTGCTCATAATAGCCTGTTAAATTGATTGAATAAGTGTAAAAGTTATATCTGCTTCGACCCTCTCATGGTGCAGACGTGGACTGATGTAGATAGGTTGTAATAGAAGTAGAAATTTGGGAAAATTCGGTGATAGATTTTGGAAATTCTAAACATCAAAATTTATTCACGTAGGTATTATAAATACACTCAACATCAACATTCTTCGAATCTACTACCGATGCGGAAAGGTGATTTATCGAATAGAAGAAACGGTGAAAGAGTTTTCTTTCCTCAGATTTTTTTTTTATATCTTTGGATAACTCACACATGGCCATCTGATATAGATAAACATATAGGATAGTTTTTATCCTGGAATTCCCGCGGAATCGGGAGTTATTCGGATAAAACTCTTGCGCGTACGCGCACGGAAGCAGCGGTTTCACCTACTAGAAACTAAATAGTTTTCTCTAAGGAACATCGGAACAAAATACAACGAAGAATCCTCCTGCATTAATCTCCCTTTCACTCTGTGTAGTGCATATATTGTTCCTGAGTTTAGTGTGAGTTTAGTCCATAAAACTTTTGCCAATGAAAGCATGACATCCTATTAATTCACGCAAAAACTACCGAACAGAAATGAATGAAGTTTGATAAAGGCATAGATTATTCTCTGGAATTACACGTAGACTTATTTTTATCAACACACCACGCGGGCGAAGCCGCGGGCGAACCCAAGTGAAGATATACATATGAGTGTATTCAAGCAACTAAAGTGTAATATTATGTTGATTGTATTTTCCACTCCGAACCACTTCTAAATCTCCATTACTCTGTGGTCCCGACTGCAGGTTATAACATTGAAATTGCACTTATTATTCTTATATCACATGCATCGCGGTGCAGTAGGACATCTATCGACTACTTCCTGGAACGTAATTGCTTCTCTTTGATGACGTGTAACCTGGAATCTTCCATCTCGATGGGGCTATGAATTTACTCAACCCATTGTTGACCTACTACTGAGGACCATTTTTGTGTTACATTTCTTAAAGGAGACTGAGCTGGCTCTTTTCTTCTTTCTCTTCATTCTCCTTCATATGTTTTCTTCTGTGACTCTTCCGGAAGCAGCTGAAGACACACATGAGAAACACTGTTTGATTTGAATGTTTTAAAATCTTATAAAATACTGGCTGTGCCCACGACTTCGGCCGCGTGGTATTTAATAGAAAAGTAATTGTTCAGTTCTCACATCTACACTGATATTATAAAGAGGAATAATTTGATTGTTTGTTTGACTTGAATAGGCTCCGAAACTACTGGACCGATTAAAAAAAATGTTTTACCATTAGAATCCTACATTATCCCTGATGAACATATAGGCTACGCTGCAGAAAATATTCACAATATAGCAAAGTGATGAAGGCACTATAGTTTTATGTCTCACTGTTACAGTCATGTCACAATAACTACTGTACCTAGCTTTGTTCCGGTAACTGATCCTTCCGAGTATATATAACGAAATATTTAGAAAAAGCGTTTATTTTAATATTACAACACTGAAATTTATAATGGAAACTCCAATTTTATCAATTCCTATAGATTCCATGTTAAGTTTTCAAACTTAGGTATATAATTACCATCCTGACATGGAATATTGCATTAACCACAATTCGTTTACTGAGACAAGGTCTTGTTTCGACCCCTCGTCGTTTAATCCTGATTTAAACAAGGCCTCGTAATGAATCCGGCCCTGCTTATGCTGAGAATGTCCCAGAAATCAGGTCACTTTTCACAACACTTTTTAAATTGAATTTTCGGGGTTTCTCATTCATCGACAACCACTTTGTGTTTGGTAATGAGAATTAAATGAATTTTTTTATCAAAACAACCTATATTATTTAAATGAAATGAATTTTCTAAAATTTTATATTTATCGTTTCACAAATACGAAAATTCACTTACGACATGCCTCCATTCATGTGTCGTGAGTAATTTAGAAAAAAAAATAAACCATGATCCCAAAAAAACCATTTATTGACAAATAAATACCATCTCCAATTGAGAATAGAATCCGGTACTTCTCGTTTTACTAACAAGATCACCAAGCCGTTAAAAATTTATGATTTTATGTTATATTCAGATACCCTTTCACTTTAAAAAGCTGTATATATCAGAATTGTTTACTCATAAGGACTGTTTCTAGGCAACATACGCTGCTTGTAAAAACTGAAATAAAAAAACGTCGAAGAACGAGTATTTTACGATCTGCACAGTAGAACCTATTTCTTCCAATTGATAAGCTATAAAAACTAATAAAGTGTGAATTGTTATAGCTCTGATGATCGTCTGCGACATAAGACTGCGCTCACAAAGTTTTAAACACTTATAATCTATAGAAATTTTCAGAGAGGATTTGATTGTTTGTTTAGCAGAAAGCTCCAAAACTATTGATTGATTGTGTTGATTTGAAACATTGTTTTACGACTAGAAGCCTACATTATCGGTGATGAACAGTATGAGAAATGAACAGTATGAGTCAGTATGAGAGCCCCGTGCTCAGCAGTGGGCCATCGATGGAGTTGAAGCGGGCGAAGCTGCGCACGTTTACTAGTGTTGTCTATGAAAGTGAAGTTAGTTTTATAAATGAATATTTTTTGAATCCTATTCTCATTAAGTATATGGTCTTTCATGAGCCATCAACAAGACTACACAAAACTTTTCTGTTATCATTCACGTTATACGCTAATTCAAAATTTTATGCCAATGACGTTTATTCGAAAAAACAGACGCCATATTTTTCTACACCAAAATCATTCCCATATTTGAACTAGCGTTTAGCGTGAACAGAAAGAATATTTGTTTCAAGACCCGGTCACGTCTATATTGTGCTATTTCTAGTAATGAAATCCCAAACGTCCCTAACGATGTGTACGGAGCACAAGTTTATCACTAAGGACATTCCACAACAAATGTTTGTGTCAATTAGGTAGCTTCGTTGTGCGTTATGTATGGGAGTGGAGAATGTCAATTCAATTCTCACGAGAGAAGATACATCCAATTGTGTTAATCATTTCAAACGTACAGATGTTTTCATAACAAGTGAGATAGTTGTGGATATTTAATCAGATTACAGTTCATTTTATTCAACAATTCGCTTGTCCGAAGGAGCATTTTTTTTTATTTTGCCTTAGTCCAAAAGCTCACTTAATGAAAGTAAAAATTTTCCAATAAAAAGTCTCTCTCAAATAATAGTCATTTTCATCTATTTAATTTTGTTATTGCAGAGATTTGATATTCACTTTTCAAATTAATAACTAAATATAACACTTCCACTTCTTAGAGTCCTAGCCAAGGTAATCGTTATTTGTAATTACCAATAACTTTTGGAAAATAATAAGGATTTTATGAGTTTAGAACTTTTATACGTCAATTCAGAGAGTTCCGTCCTTAAAATAATAAGTCCATATACATTTCTTAATTTTTGTTAATTTATCTGTTTTTCTATGCCTTTGTGAGGATATTTGTGCCTTTTATTTGAATGCAATTTCATGGATTAACATTTTTTTTTTTACAAATAATAATATGTCTATTTAAAAAGTTCCGTCTACGGCCCTTAGCTATATCGAAACGAATTGAGGGCAGATACTGTTTTATTAACTAAAATTAATTAAAACGAAACTTGCTAAACTACATTAAAATATAATATATATGATTATTGTAATACATAAAATAATCGTCTACGAATTGAACAACAAAATCTTTTAGCATTGCAATATATTTTTAATGAATAAAATAAAGTCCAGAAGACGTAACCGAACACTTCAACGTCGTTAGTATTATCAAAGATGAATCCAAAATTCAACTATAAACTAAAGTTAGTACCGAGTATATCATAGCAGCATTAACTACACAAGGATTTGTGTTTAAATTTCCATGAAAGATCTTGTCCAACTAAAATTGAGTCATTAGCGGAAATAGCTAGAATTCATATAAGAAACTGACATTATGCACTCATTTTATAGCACTTCTAACATATCCTATTGTTGTAAAAATATTTTACTTCATCTGAGTCATATACTTCCATTAGATATCTTTTTAAAATTATAATTATATATGTATACAAAGTTTGTTAGTGTGCGTGCGAGCTGCGCCTCGCGATAGTCTCCTTATTAAACCAGTGTTTAAATAGCTCCCGTGTGGCTATATCCTGCTCCCGTAAACACTTAATACAGTACATTATATTATAACAATTATTTCATTTATTTATTTAACTTTATTACACCAAGTATAAAAGGCGACCTTAATACTAATAGCATTCTCTACCAGCCATCCTTTCGACAAAAGCAGAAAGCAATGATAGCGGCATTAAAATTGTGATTATAGTTATATTGCAAATTATTTACACATATAACATATAAGGTTAATAAATAATACAAAATATTAAATACATAATAATAAAAAACAAAAGGTGAGAAAAAAAAATTGATGTCGAAGCGAAAAAAAAAACTGTAAATTGTAATATTGGATACCTAGCTATATGCTCGTTTACACTACAAAGGCGCATAACGCAGGCGCAAAACAGTGGTAGATTCCAAAAAAAAAAATGTTCAAAATTGTATTAAAAATACTTGCATGAAATAAACGTTGACTTTGACTGTATTGCTGGTCTTAGATGAAATGACTTACTCTATGTACACAAAATAATATCTACATATGTATACAAAATAATAGTGAAATACTGAATCAAATCATATTATTACGAATATCAAAGGTTTGTAAAGATGTATGGACGATAAAATGTTTATTATTCCTTCACGCAATAGCTACTTAACAGACAGGTTTGAAATTTGGCACAGAAACAGATCTTAGTCTGGTGTAACACCAGGTTCCTGTTTATAAACCTAACAGCCGAAGCCGCAGGCATGAGCAAGTATAAAACCTCATCTCCAGGCACAGTCGAATGACTGGCAATAATAAATAACATTCAATAACGTGTGGATTATACAAATATTTTTCTGTTTAAAATTGTATTTTATTAAACCTCGAATCAAAATGTCCGTCATTTCCAGCAATTTAATATACAATTACTCATTCGACGGCGTCAGATTCGCCATATCAAATTAATCTCCATCAGTTTGACGCGTCGCAACTCATTACCATATATCGATTTGACGATGCGATCGGTAATGAGTGCTCGATTAAAACCGCCAAGCTTTACAACTCACGACTTATTTTATAATATTACGAGTCGTACCCGACACATTGCTGGGCATGTGTCCGATCGATATAATTATCAAAATCAAACTGGTACCTTTGATATAGAATTATGAATTCGACTTCAGTACTTATTTCCTACCATTTCAGAGTCTATAAAGGACAAATAAGCAAATACTCACTTTTATGTACAGATGGTTTACCGAAGCGTTTATTCCTCCTTGGCTTGTGTGGATCGTTAGTGGTCGACCGAGTTAGGCAACAGGGGCGTGCGAGGTTGTGTCGCTGTGTGGTAGAGAGTTATCAACTTGGGTTGATACCAGTGATCTTTCTGGAAATATTTTATTATAATCATCTCCTCATTGTTACTTCCTTGTTATAATTAAAATAGAGTTAAAGAATTTATTCTCATACAAACATATGTTTATTTACAATGAGCTTAGTACTTAATTTATATTGATATTATAAAATATAGAGTTTGTTTGTTTACTTGCACGCGCTTATCTCAGGAACTACTAGTCTGAATTGAAAAATTCATTCACTATTAGATAGCCCATTTATCGAGGAAGGTTATATATGTACATACATATATATCATCACGCTAAGACCAATAGGAGCAGAGCACCGAATGAAGAATGTTTCAAAATACAAATTGTTTGCTAAGGTAAGGTAAGGTATATATATTAGTGGTTTACTTGATATATGTATTTATAATCGTCAACTGATGATATAATTAATCAATTTTGAGATTTTTTTAGCTATACATTTCTTAAAAACATCGATTTTATGTCAAGAAAGACGATAATTTGTCATATAAAAATTAAATAATTATATGTTTCCACACAGATATTCTCCTATAATTAAAATAATAAACTACCATTACATTAATAATTAGCAAAGTTATAGGAAAATTTAGATTTTAAATATGCATCTTGATCTAATTACCTGCAATTATCATTCCTGTCCGGAAACTAAGTATCTTCACCAGTGTATCATTTGCACAAGAGTTTGTATACAATTGCTGGTCGGATTATGTCATAAGTGTTTGTAAAAGTCGTGAGGTGTAAATAGCCTCATATAAAGATGTAACACGTTCGATAGTCCAGTAATTTCCTCGCGGTAATAGTACCTTCGGGCGCACTCTCGCTGGAAATCGCTTTACTAGAAACACTTTTTTACTTCGCTGTACCGTAATACAGAGTAGCTTATGTTTGTAGAGATTCCATTGCGTTAATGTCATGACTGTACCGAATTATTACGGGGCTTTGTATGTATTTTTGTAGGTTTATGCGTCTAGAATTTTAATGTATTTTATTTCTGAAAGTGTTTATCGATTTTGAAGATATCAGAAAGTTTCTGGGTATTGAATGGAGCGAGCAATTAAAGCATTATTTTTGTTTTCTTCAAAAAATTTTACTTTTCCTATTACTGTTTTGTCATATTTACGAAATGGGAAAATTAAAATAAATAAATAAAAATGAATACACACGGCCATCTGAGCCCAAACTAAGCGTTAGCTTGTACTATGGTGATGAAACAACTGATAAATATATATACATATATAGTTTTAAATACATGCTTATAGAGATATTTATACCCAGACACAGAACAAACATTCCTGCTCAGCACAGAAAAGTTTGACCTGGGTGGGAATCAAACCCATGACCTCGGTGTAGCTGTCAGGTTTACTAACCACTAGACCAACCGGCCTGTCAATTATTCTTTTCTGTTCTGAATTTGATGTAAAGCTTCATAATTTATTTTTCACAATATTTTAAACAATAAAGTTACCATATGTTTGATGTCCATAAAGCTGCTTGCAAAACAATAGTGTTTCGATTCCCGTACGGGCCAATTTATGTGATTGATCCAGCTAGATCTGGCTAAGGCGATCGAAATAACAGAAGTAGTCTCTGTATCCGTGCATTACTCTGCGGCAACTTGAAGAGAATGTTAATTGTTTTTGAAATGGTGATTAAAGGATGTATCACACAGCCTCCGATCATATTATCTGCTCAAGTAGTTTGAGAAAAAAAAGGTTGCCTTTTTTGCATTCACGCTGAATTTTTTTTAAAAGGTATTTGAATTTGGAACCCTACACAGTAACCAGGATGCAGGTTCAATGGCGGATTCATCTGTATTCTAAGTAGGTTTGGGGTAAGAAAATACATTTTTGAGGCAGTTTTGTTTACTGTTTTTGTTACGTTTTTTATATTCAACTAGCTGACCCGGGTAACTTCGTACTGCCTCAATCGATAAATAAAAACGTTTTCAAGTCAACAATTTTACAACATCGATGTTTTATCGTTCAACATCGATGATCATAGAAAATCAATGATAATCGACCATCCCTATTTCTAAGAAAAAAAACACTGTTGTTTTTATTAAATTCCTAGCATTTTTAACATGTTTTACTTACTTTTTAAATCTTCCCTGGACTTCCAGAAATAATTCAAGACCAAAATTAGCCAAATCGGTCCAGTCGTTCTCGAGTTGTAGCAAGAATTACGAACAGCAATTCATTTTTATTATATCGATAAGTTAGCGCTTGCCTACGAAACCATCGTCGTAAGTAGGGATGTAGTCTTTGATGGCAAAGTGAACAACTTAATAAATGCCTATTGAGTTCACTTGAAGACATTTACATTATAATTAAATGGGAATACCGACACGGTCAACTTATTCCACTCCTCCGCAGTATGATAAAGGACGAGGCGAAATACGTTTGTACGCGTTTACGGAATGGATACCCGCCGTTAGCATAGATGGTGTTATGGAGGAATTAACTCAATATATTAAAAAATCAGGTGACCGGTCGTTTGCCTCGAAGTGTAAACGAGCCTGCAGTGGCCAGTAACACAGTGCAGCCAACATAATAGTCGTGCTCATAAAATCCGATACAATAAAACTAATTAGTGAAGCAGAATTCTCAGAACGATTCAATCTGGTACAGAAATACGGATACGGCTTCCCTGAACCAATATGGTGCAAGAGCCGCCAGGGGGCGCTTGCCTGTCTGGCTTCCAATCATCGTTAAATGTGACGTTTTATTTAAGACTAATTTGTAACATAATCTATATATTAATTCGGGAAGCAAACATTTTGAACAAATATTACGCGGTCGGAAGATTTAAATTTGCACAGTTAAAGTTTATTTGGAGAAGGAGCGCAAAAAGTTAATATACAGCTTGTAATTGACACTTATTTAAACTATGTGAATATATAATATGACGTATGAATATATGAGAAGTAAGAACTTTGAACTCTTTTTAAAAGAAATGGCACGGTTGAAGTTTATATGGAGAAGAAGTGCAGAAAGTTAATACCTATATTTATAGCTTATAATGGATACTTAATTAATTTATATATTAATACGGGAAGTAAAAAAATTGGAACCATTTTAAAAATATAACGCGCTCGAAGAGATTAAAATTTGGCACATTTATATTTTGTATGGAGAAGGAGAAAGCTGATATAAGCTTTTACTTTACTTAACCCTAGTAACACTACGAATATATATACAAAAATATATACATAACAAGCTTTATTAAAATATTTAAAAACAATGCCTAATTATAGGTCCCTAATAAAAAGAAATAGACAAATTTTCATAACTGTATTGTTAACCATTGAAGAGTTCCCTTGTCTGGAGCCAATCCTGAACGTATCAGGTCATGCTTATCATAAAAATGCATTGTCATCAGGATGGAAAGCTCATGCAAAATTTCCGTTCCGTAGTGTAAGAGTATGTGGGTTTAATAGCTTGCAAGATTTGACCCGTAACAAACAAATATACTAACATACTAATGTACAAACATACACTGCAAATTAAATAAAAGCTTGTAAAAACACATATGTATATAGTGGGTTCAGTTCAATACCTCCACGTCTTACAAACGTTGCGCTAGATTTTAAAATAAGCCTATATTTATTTGCTGTGGACTTTCCTCAGTACAACGACGTCGAACGCAAGCCAAGAATCCAACATATTTCTCATACTTCGCTAATAATAATTATTGGGGCCGTGTTTGGATGTTCTTTTCAGAGGTCAAAATACTTTGGTGTACGTTCATCCGTCTTTCTGGCACTGTCTATCTATGAAAGTTGTTTTCAGGTTAATTTTTGCACAGAATCTCTAGTTATTTACTTTCGATTTTTCGATAATACTCTTTTGTGCACACTGAAATTGCGTGTCGTACAGAATATCAAATACCAGGTTTACTGGAAGATATTATTTTGAAATAGGCAGTGTCTTTTCTACGACATTTTTCAATTCCGACTTAATTTAAGATTATTTGTGTACACAAATAAATAAATATGAGTTCATTAAAAAACAGAATCAAATATAATAATCATATACATACATATAATATGCAGCAGTGTTCATAACTTGAAAAACTTGGACTGGAGAGTCGGAACATGGGTGACTAATGGCAAAAAATTCATGAGCGTAGCGTGCTTCGGGAGGCGTGTGAAGCTTCATTACTATGCCATTTGGGGGCGGTGGGCAGGCATAAAAACTACCAACAACTGGGTTAACTACAACTAACCTAACTACCCGCTACCCACTAGGCCTCCTCAGAATGAAGAGAGGCCCGTGTTCAGTAGTGGGCCACCGATGAATTGAAGCTATATCACCTAATAAGCGATGCAGATTAAAAAAATAGGTAACGTACAATAGAATTGCATGAAATCGCACGACAAGCGCGTAGCCTATAGACACACGCACCCAATAGACAACGAACTCACCCAACGAACCAATCTCGTGAAGCGTCCTTCGAGTACAATGAATCCGACCAATAATGCTATGCTCGCGACCCCTTACAGGTATTATATATCATACCACTGTCGCTAATATGAAATCAATATTAAAACTTAGATAAAATTGAAAAGTTAAAATTGTAATAGATTTTTCTTATTAAAAGATCTACATATTTATTTATTCATTACAATCAACGCAAATATTACTTCATCAATTATCTTTCAATAAATACATAAATGTTGCAATTCCAATATAATTAGTCATATTTCATTTAATTTAAGAAGTGCAATTTTAGGTCCCAGATTTATGTATTTTGCAAATTATGGTTCACTTTTTAAAAGTGAAATTTTCTAATATTGAAATGCAATGTCAGCTTGGAATTGTTCTAATAGCCATTGAATTAGTTTAATGAGATACAAGAGAGTGAACTCTGGCAATACAATCGACGGATTAAATCTATGTAGGGTAGTAGCACGATTACTCGACGCAAAGGTCATCGGTGAAGTAATATTTACGATAGGTTTACGTTTAAATTAAGTTTAGAATTAATCTTTGTAAATAAATGCTCGTAAAATAATGCGAGTACTCGACGACGCGCACGTCACCGATGTAACTTTAATATTTAAATTACGTTTAGAATTACTCGTAAAATTCTGATCTGATTAAATATTCCCACAGTCGAAGTAGAGAGAGAAAACATTTAATGAGAAATTTTATTGGTATCAGAAGACTTATTACGTATAAAAAAATAATTACGTCTATTGCTATATAATTAATAATACAAGATACGGAACAACACATACAATAGATTGTTTTTCAGTATTTTTTTTTATGTAAAACAAAATTACTAAGTGAAAGAACATGATGTGTTTAATTTCAACAGTCGTGTGGTCTAATTGGCGATCTACCTGCAAAGTGTGGGGTTCTAGGTTGGATTTCCGATCTAAGCAAGCATTGTTAAAACAGAATAATAATTATTCTCGGGCTATGTACATTGTTTAATTATTTTTTATTTGACATAATGAAATCCTAGTAGGATATGAGTGTTATTTGGTTTTAACAAATGAATGGCCAACTAACGGGCATGTGTCTCTCCTTAGACTCTCGCCCTCTCTTGATGGGGCTTGGAGGATACGCCACCACGATGCTACACTGAGGGGTTGGTGTCATCGAGATTACTATTTATAGCAACTTTTATCTAGATCCGTTCAGTACTTTTTGCTTGGGTAACAAACATCCATCCATTCTCACAAACTTTTGCATTTATAATATTATAATAATTTGTTTTAGTCCATAACTGGTGCACGTACCTTGTCGTACTTCATTAGAATAACTGATGAATCTAGACGAGTTCCTACTATTAATGGGAGTCAAATACCAATAAACGCATGGGATATAATTGTAAAATGGGTCGCTGTGATCCGAGACGCTGGCCAGTTAAGATTTCAGATTGATTAGTTAAGATTGGTGGACATCTCTAATGGTATATGGGTACCCATTTTAATATACATATATCGTCGATGCAAAACAATAAGGGCGTAACTCATGAGACCGTTGCCCTATTATGGCTGAAACAATGACGCTATAACTCGTTGGAGTAATTCATTAGACTTTCACTCGTACACGGCGGAGAACAATAAGGGCGTAAGTCGTTGAAGTAATTCATAAAACTTTCGCTGCTATACGACGGAGAACAATAAGGGTGTAACTTGTTGGAGTATGTCATAATACTTTCGCTATTACATGATGGAGAACAATAAGGGCGTAACTCTTTAGAATAACTCATAAACGTTTCGGCCTTATACGTCACAGAACATTGCAACCCATAACTGTCCCACCATTGGGCTCGGGTCGTCTCTCATTGTGAGAGGTGAGAGAGTGTGAGGCACAGGCCACAGGCCACCACGCTGGCCGAGTTCGGATTGGTGGACTTCAAAAACCTTTGAGACTTCTTATGGAGAACTCTTAGTAGTGCAGGTTTCCTCACGATATTTTCCTTCATCGTAGCGAGTGAAACTTCTGATACGCACATAACTTTGAATCCGAGACTTCCCGTTTGAGAGACTATCGTTCAAAACACTAGGCTGATTTTTAATATTTGTAATAACGTTAGGGGTATATATGAAAACATCGATAATGTAACTCAAGGTGTGAAAAATATACCAAAAAATATCCGTAAATCGCGTAAGCTGTGTAAACTATAGACAATAGAGCAAAGTGATGTACTACAGTTTTATAGAGAACTCTAATATCTGCAAATAAGTCCGCGACATCATTGGTCTAACTGTCACAGTTACATCACAGTAACTACTTTTCTGGTGACTAGTTCTTTCGATGCGAAGCAAGGGCACTTTCTAGTTCTATGATCGTCGTAAGGCCCAGTGATGTAGTAATTATACCGGTATTTTTATTGAGGAAACTGTAATGTTTTGCGAACAGATCGTTTCGTCTAAAATAACCCCACTTTATCATTGACCTAAAAATTGTATAAGGTCTTTGTGTTTGAGTATGTTATCCAGGGAATGATATGCAGGAAGATTATTTACTTTTACCAATACTTATCGTAGTTGGCTTGTATCGATTGCAGGCGATAAGCAAAGTTGATTGCGAACGACCTAGGCTATCAGTGCTGAATTACACAGATTACACAAAATATTGATTTTCTTCACCAAAAAATCCCTACCCACTAATTTTCTTTGGATGCTAGTGTGATTTCTAGAACCCGATGTATAATATAATGATATATGTATGTATATAAAATAAATATCTCAGGACAAGTCACACAGATCCGATCCCAAACGAAGCATTTTGTTTGTACTATTGTGATCACACAACTGATAATCATACATATATATTTTTAAAAACATACTTATATATATATATTTATATTACAACCAGACACAGAACAAACATTCCTGCTCATCATAGAAAAGTTTGTTCTTTGTGGGGATAGAACCCACGACCTCCGGCGTAGTAGTCAGGTTCACTAACCACTAGACTTAGCGGCCTTATATAAGAAAATGTATTTTTAATAAATCAGAAATAGATAATGTTTTAAATTAGACGTGATTGAGGCCGGTCGAAAAGCTTGCGCTATAAATAGTATCGCAACCGAATTGCACTGGTTGACACACTTTAGGGAGTGCGTCACAGTTGTCCAATGATACAAATAGTTTATTTATTCTGTCTCTATCCAGATTTATCTGTTCAGGATGTCAGTACCTTCTTAAAACACAAGCCAATTTTCTCAAATCAACGGCAAGACTAGGCGTAGCCATCTTTTCACAGAGTTGACTCAAACTAGATTTTTTCTGGAATTTAACACATATTTTATCGTTAATTATTTCCAAAAAAAGAATCATAAAAATTTATAGATCTATATTAAGTGCAATCTGGAATTTATTCAATACCAAATTGTCAAATTTTTATGGAAAACTTTGTATGAAAAAAAATTGCTAAAGATGGTTTAAAGAGGTTGAAACATGGGCAGAAAATTTGTGTGGAAGTTTGACATTAGCTAGTGTTATGTTCAGGAATGTTTTCAGTATTAAAAATGACAATTTTCCTACTAATATTATAATAATAGATTTTGACTATTTTATTACTTTCCGGAATTATGTATAATTCGGGAAATATACCGGTTTTGTTAGATAAACATTTACATAGAGCTAATTTTACATATAAGACGTCATTCGTTCTGTTTGTTTGTAAACCACAAGGCATTACTAGTAACCTTGGTTATTTTATTTACAAGTTAGCTTTTGCCCGCGACTTCGTCCGCGTAAGGTAGTGGGTGGTGGTCAAAATGTTGCCCTATGCCACATATGAATTACTTGCGAATGTATGATACGGTTAATTTAATTAATTTTCATATGTCCCGCACTCCGCTTACCACGCGCCCCGCCACGCGAGTGCCCGAGCGTCCGCCAGTTCATCATTTTATTATCTTTATATATCATATTATTTTTTTCTAGGTATTTATATAGCATATATCGCTCAGTGATAATGTAGCATTCTAATCGTGAAAGAATTTTTGAACTCAGATCAGTACTTTTTGAGTTTATTTATTACAAACATACAAAAATACTATTATTTTCTTTATTATTAGTATGGATTATGTTTTCTATCCGACTTCTCATAAATACTTGTTCTAGTTTAGTAGGTAGTAGAGATACGGGATGCGGTCTGCTGTATCTTCCGATCCGTGACCGGTGACCGCTAGTGGCAAAAATGTTCGAGAGCTTGCCATGTCGCCGTTGGGTGGCATAAGAACTTCTGACTCTATATCAATCCACAATGGAAAAGTGTGTTGGAGAAACAAAGTCAAAGACGAAGTCAAATATTTCTTCCCATTATAGGAACCAATAGTACACTTAACGAAAGCGAAATTGATACTATTATTCTTTTTATGCTAGAGTAATTTCTAACTCTAAAATTGGTTACTGAATCAACAGCCAATTCCACGGCAGTAGCGTAGTAATGTTTCGATAGATAATGTAAGACTAACTTTCATCGCTACTGACCCTTTACTTAGGCCAGAAGTAACAAAGCTGGAGAAAGAAAACTGTTAGTACTCTACAATAGTGGGTCAAAAATGGATTGAAACCAATGAGATGGTAGGAAGTTTTCGTGCTCCAGAAGGCACGAAGGATAATCGTATATAATCGAAATTCATTTCAGAATAGTTCAGAGAGCCTGTTTCACTTATTTTGGGATCAGATGGGATATTTTGTTCTGAGATATTAATTTACTTATGTGACAGGTGAGTGTTTGTTCACGGGTTGTTATTATGTAACCAAACGCAGGCTCCTATGCCGTTGGTATGAGTGTCTAAGAGATTACTTTCTTTGAGATCTGTTTCCGTTTCGTGTGTGGGAAAGATAAAAGAAAAAAAATGTTACCTCCGCTAGGGTCGAACCCGGAACTTAATGCACAGTAGGAGATCGCATCTGGACAAATCAGTAAGAGAAGGAAGATTTCAGCAACAAAGACATTTTTTTAAAAAGTGAAACAAAAAGTCATACTCACTTATTTTTATAAGTTTAATGAAGTTGTTTTTACAAGTTTTGTAAAATTCAAAAAATTTGCTATTGTTGTATTACATTTTATGTTCAATATATTATTTTTTATAGTAATATTCAATATGTTACTAGGTAGTATTTCAAATTTTAAAAAATATATACTGTTTTAATAAGGTTTGACATTATATTTCTTAGGTGTAGCATAAGAATATTTATTGTTATGTTTTAAAAACAATTTCGGGTTTGTAGTAAACACATTTACAAATCTATAAATAAAAGATTTTCTTGGAAAGATAATTAAAAAGCAACCTTATAGAACTCAAGATAATTATAATATAATTAATTAAAATAACCGTTATATCCATGAAAAGGGTTTAAAATTATTAATGAACACGTAAACAAGTCTATTAACGAATAGTTTTATAAAATTAGTTTCAAACCAGTTTTTGTATCAAATTGTTTTTACTAATGGAGTGACGTGAGCTTTTGTTTTAGGTCATTGTCTATATACAATAGTATGTTTGTGTTTGTTATTGCTACACTCCTAGCATCTCAGATCTCAACTCAGTATCATCTCAGCGTTCCTACTGATCGTTCGGTAGTTGTTTCAAACTTGTTGCGTCGCGTTGTTTATTGTGTTAAACTACTTTGGTATGTTTAAACAATTTTTATATTTTTGTGTTTTATTAAATCGTTCTGAATTTGGGATGTTTGCATTGGTGAACAGTTTTTCTGTGAGTTTTTTGTTTTTTGTCCCGTAAGTACTTAAATAGTTTAAGTATTAAATAAATAATAAAAAGTGGTTTTTGTAAATGTATTTCTTTATCGTTGTAGGTTTTTTTATAAAAGATTATGAATTATTTTTTTAAGTTTTCATTAAACATTGAAAAATTTCGGATTTGATTTCGAAGATAGTGTCAGGGATACAGGTTTTGGGAAAAGTAAATGAAGTGACATTGATTTTTAAGAAAGTGAAAACAAGGTTATAGATTAAAAAAATATATATAATTTTTAATAATTGTTACGCAATATTTTTGTGAAAACCATTTTTTCGTACCTTCATATTAAACATATAAACATATGTTTTTTTTTTATAATTTGTTATTGTGTATTGTTTACAAGTATTTATTAAATTAGTAATCTATATCGAGATTTAGGAAAAAATATTAATTTCTAGTAACAGCAATTATTAAAATATTCTTATGATTTAAAAGACGATTAGATCGGAAGTTCAGGGTTCAAATCCTTGAAGTGTGCAATTATTTCTTATTTCGTTCTAGGCGTCTTATAAGGAAAATAAGTCGGAAGTTCCGGGTTCAAATCATTTAGATTTCAAATATGTTTATTATTTAAAATGTGTATTTGTAATTTCGTAAGTCAATTCGTAGTGTATCCGTAAACAGTCTGGTTCGATTTCCAACGGCCAAATGTGTGACAGATAAAAAATTATTCCATGTTTATCCTCGTTATTTCAAATCACAAATTAAAAACAATTCCATTAATTAAACAGAGTAAAATTTTTATTCCTTGAAATCATGGTGTATTTGAAGTGCATTTTTTTCCACGAAATGTTACTGTTGTAAATTATTAACACAGATGTTATTTTAAACACACACACACACAAATATTTTTCATACATATATTTCGTACATGTGAATGAGTAAGAGTAAATATGAGATGGGATTTTCTCGTGAGTCATATTTAAAAAATAATTGGGCTTTGCTTACAAACTTATTGTTATCAACAGATATGACAGGCCGGTTGGTCTAGTGCTTAGTGAACCTGACTGCTACTCCGAAGGTCGTGGGTTCGATTCCCACCAAGGTCAAACTTTTCTGTGATGAGCACGCATGTTTGTTCTGTGTGTCTGAGTGTAAGTATCTTTATAAGTATGTATTTAAAAATATATATGTATGTTTATCAGTTGTCTGATCACCATACTACAAGCTAACGCTTAATTTGGGGTCCGATGGCCGTGTGTGAGTTGTCCGAAAATAGTTATATTTATTTATATCTATATATTCAATGTATTAAAGAAAATTAAGTGCAATACTGAGCAATGGTCTTTCGGAGGCTTAAGCTTTAAGTTCTAGGGCATTCTCCACCACGCTGCTCCAATGTAAATTAAAAAAAAATCAATTAAAGAAGACCTGAGCTTGTTCGTTGTTACAATTGACTCGCAGGTCAAGTTTTATTGGAGTAAATATCGAAATTTAGCGAATTAGGTCTGAATTTTACGTACTTAATTCGTGAATACAGATATAAAGTGAAAAGTTTCACAGTGAAGTGTAAATTGACTTTAACTATTAAACATTCACTTTCACACACAAATTTGCAAAGAGCGAGCAAACAACAAACAATCAGCCACAAACACACAGACCATCGTTATGAATAAAAATACATACATTGTATTACGCACGTGATAGCTTGTAAAACACTCGCTTTTATCTTCGCGATCTACGAGCAATTATCGCTAAATTTTCGTCGTCGCTTTCCGTTCGTAAGATAACAGACTTGCCGAACCCAGTGTGACAATTAAAACAAATGCCCATACGTCACAATACGGTCGTATATAATTGTATTAAAATACCTATCCATATAATTTTAGCATATATATTCTGCACTTCTTTTTAAATAAATAATTATTTAATTTAACGAAAATTCGCTGAGCGTTTAACCCTCAAAGTAATAAAATTCCTTAACCCTTTTGTCTTTACGTAAAACATTGTTTAATAAAAATGGCTCCTCTTTCAAATTGGGTTAAGCCAAGTCAAGGACCTTCGGGTGGCGTAAAAACTTTCGACACTGGTAGGCCAGTGGTAGCCACCAATCCACATTGGGGCAGGAGATATCCTTGATCAACAGTAAACCAACAGTGAAACCAAGTCTATCCATATATGTATATAAAAATCAATGTTTGTTGTTTGTGAGTTTGTCTGTTTGTCCTTTATAGACTCTGAAATGTTAGGAGGGAAGATTTTGGTACCAAAATTGTATCGATCGACACGTGGTTGAGGAGGTGGGGCGTAGATACGCACGCCGGGTACAGCTAGTTAATTATTAATTTCAATATTAAAATGTTTCACATCTGCCGTAACGCCACAGCCTATGTTTTTAATACCAAGAACTACCTAGTAAAACACAGTGAAATAAGGGCTCTAAAATATTTTTTTGTGATACAATCTCAGGAATCCGGCCTTAAATCATAAAAAAGTTTCAGATAACGGGACAAATTTAGAATTTTGGGACCAAAGACGTCGAAGGGTCAAGTTACATATATCTCAGCTATCATGATTTTTATTTTTTATTTTTAGAGTTCTCTGTATCTTTACTCAAAAAGTACTCTGTTACTGATCGTTGTATGTCCATGGAATATATTTGGTAGCGACAATTAGTGCGGGTTCTTAGTCGTATTAATATTATAAAGTTTGTGCGGATGGATAGATGGTTAGATGGATGCCTGTTTATTACCCCTTAACGCAAAAACTACTGAACGGATTTCAATGAAATTTGGCACAGAGATAGATTGTAGTATGACACACAGGCTACATTTTAATACAACGCGGGCAAAGCCGCGATAGGGTCCTAGTAAAGAACAGAATCTTAAAAAAATATTTTTATAAATTTTATCGCCCGTTCTGTTTATATTTGTGCACTAAGCACAGAAACGGCTGATGCGATTCGAATGCGATTTCCACTGGTATAGTTTAGTAATGACAATGTTTAAATTATCAGTTTTTATGTCGCCCCAAAGCCTCCGACAAGGCTTAACGATTGTAAACAGACATGACAACCGGAACGTTTTTTGTATAGTACAAAAGACATGAAATATTATCTAAGTACATATATTCCAATATTGAGGTGAAGATCAAATGAACTTTAAATACAAAAAACATACATATAAATATTGCTCGGTATAATCTTCCGTCGTCTGTAAAACAGGCTCACACTTGGACAGACCTTGTTTGTTTTTCTTTTGTTTGCTTTTTTATTAATAGCCAGTATGTTATTTTTTATCGCAATTCAAAGAATTATTTTTACGCAATAGTTTAATGGGATAACGAATCTATCCGTAAACTTGAAATCACACGATAATTATGGAGTATATTTTGATTTATATAAGTACATTTAAAAAAGATAATATGTATTTTTAAACAAATTTTTGAGACTTAATATTATTATTATTTAGTATTTTAAAATACGATATGTATTTTATTATGTTGTATGTATTTCATTATGTCGTATGTATTTTATTATGTTGTATGTATCTTATTATGTTGTATGTTCTGTAATTATTGTAGCATGTTGTATTAATTAGAAAATTCTAAATTTTAAAATGCTTTTATAATTTCAAAATTAGGTCATAATTATTGCAATATTTTTAACATAATTATTGTTGGTCATGTATATATATATATATATGGGGGACTCATACTAGGTTAAAAAAATATTAGATTGTTAGGTACGTTGATAAAAAGTAGCCTATGACTATAATCTATTTATGTGCTAAATTTCAGTCGGATCGGTTAAGTAGATTTTGCGTGAAAGAGTAACAAAGATCCATCTATCCCTCTTTACAGACTTTCGCATTTATAATATTAGTAGGCTTTAGTAAGTGAGTGTGTTTACGTATTTGTGTGTAAATTATGAAATAATTCATATTTTTTTAAGAAGCTCTTTTCTTAAGATCCTTATTAGATAGCAGAAACAGTGAAAGAAAGATCTCAGCACATTTTTAAAACTAATTTTATTTATTTCTTTGTTTCAGATAACACGAAGAAACTTCAATATGAACAGTGTTACATAAGAATTTTATAAAAATAACATATTTTAAATAAACAAAAGTGTTTAAAGTGAATTTAAGTGCAACTTTTAAGGTCCTCTCGGATTCGATGCTTCTAGAAGTAAAGATTTACTTCTAAAGAAGTAGAGTTTTCTGTTGTGTGACATATAAAGCCGCGTATATGTGTGACAAAGTGTGTTTGAGTGAAAAAATGACGAACATTTCTCCGGAGACCAGAATCATGATGATGAGGTCTGATGGGAGGAATGGGTACAGGCGACAGGTAAGACATTTTATACACACTCATACTCTCATCCAGTGATACTGTGATGTGTCGATTTCAACGCATGTATGTAAGCGTCAAACGGAATGGAACACCCGTTCACTGTTGTGCGTAGTTTATAACTGAGGTATGGGCACGCGCACGCGCACGCGCACGCGCAGGAGCGCGGTGGAGTCGATACATCACAGATGTCCTCATGGTTGGACCTTGGACTCTCGAACGGGAGGTCCTAGGTTCAAACCATGCGCGCACCTTTAATTTCTAAGTTATGTGTGTTTCAGAAGTGGATTATTGAAGAATACTCCATTCTCAAGAGTTTCCCCATAAACTTCTCGGAGGCATGTGAGGTGTGGCAATCCGAACTTTGTTAGCATGGTTGACTATGCCTATATCTCTCACATGGGTGCAAAGCCAATCCCAACAGTGGGACAGTTATGGGTACCAAAAATAACGCTTATATCTGTCTTTTTGGGATAAAAAGTAGGCTTTGTCCTTACTCAAATTTTGATCTTTCTCTGTCCCAATCTTAATCAAAATCGGTTCAATAGTTTTTACGCGAAAAAATAATAAACATTCATCCATCCATCCTCACAAACTTATATTACTAGGATGACATTATGATTTAAACGCGTGTTCACACAATTAAATAATCACTATTGCCTTGTTAAAGGACCAACAATTGTTGTTTGCTGCGACAAGAGCATTATTACCTATTACATAAGGTTTAATATTGGGTGAACAATTACAATATCATAACATGGTCGAAATATGAGGCAGTGTGTCGGACATTGACCTCTCCCAAATGTTCGCTCGGACGCATTTAGATAAACTGTAGTGATGTAGAATAACGATATTGAAATTGTCGATGGATTTTTTTTAAATCGTGTATACATAATATATTGATTTATTTAGTTACAAGTGCATTTTGTACTATATATAAAGCTTTGTATGTCTTCAACAATGACGAACGTTTTAACAAATTTTTATCCCTTATTTCTACCTTTTCAATCCATTTTTCGTAATAATAAAGAGAAAGAGAAGAGAAAATTTTTCTTAAGTTCTATTATTCAGCATCTTAGTTTAAATTTTCATAAAATCGATTCTGTAGCGTAGGCTTGAAATGTTAAGAGAAAAACAGAGTTATTTTCGCATTTATAATATTAGCGTGAAAGCAAGTATAAAAACTTAAAGCTGAATGAAATCTCCTCGATAAATGAACAAAAACAAAGGTTATGAGTCACTGCAGTGAAACCGCAAAAAACTTTTAATACACTTGTCAAAATACAATTACTAAATTACATACATATAGTAATATAACTACAATACAAGAAAACCGTACATAACAAACCAGAAAATTTAACATAAAAATACTTAATAGAGAAACAATGTATTTTACAGAAGGAATTCGCCACACTGTTGTTAATTAAATGAATGGAAAACAATAATTCCACCGCTTTGTTTTACCACATCAAACGTTGTATAAATAACAATAACGTGACGCGAAACTTTACTTCAATAACAAAAAATATACCAAAAATTTTTTTGGAAAACAATACATTTTAGAAATACGACGGTAATTGTTCAATCACGTTTTATGTTTTGTGACAAAGTTATTTAACAAAGGTCACTAACATTATTTTGGTTCAAATATAAATAATTATACAACGCAGTAGTCTTAATTTACTTTTAGCCCTCTCAGATGTAATAAGCATTAATCAAAAATAAACCATAGGAATATTAATGATAAGTAAATTATTAATTAAATAAATAAATATCTTTAGACAACTCACATACGGTCATCTGAACCCAAACTAAGCGTTGGCTCGGCTATCGTGATCAGAAAATTAAGAAACAAACTTTTATTTACATACTTAAATAGATATTTCTATTACACACCCAGACATACAGAACAAATATTCCTGTTCATCATAGAAAAGTTTGACCTGGGTAGGAATCGAACCCACGACCTCTGGTGTAGTAGTCAACTTCACTAACCACTAGACCAACCGACCTGTCAATTAGTTGTTTAAACTAAATTCAATCATTTTAGTTACTCATTAATTTAACATGTGAATAAATGACAAATAGCTACAAAATATATAATTAATTTCCAGACCAAAACATCGATAATTCGTTCCGTCACTAACACCCATTCCCTCTTCCAAAGCTACACATGGTGCTCCCAACATTGATTGATCTCAGAGTACGAAACATGAGGTATAACGTGTAGAGGAGGGCTTCAGAGGATTTATTACTCCGTATAAAATTATTTTTACCCAATTATTGCCAATTGAGGTCCTTATTAAAAACGTCCTTCTTACTAAAAAATCCTTTTACTCCCTCTACTAAGGCATTACTCATATATTTACGACCGACAATATTTTTAAAAAACTTGTTTAGAATCGAATCCTATTAGAAACGTGACAATTCAAGTTTCACGCTAAGCTGGAATTGTGGATTAACCTCAGGTTACTAATAACTAGACTAACGGGCCACTCAAATCCTGCTAATATTATAAACACGAAAATTTGTGAAGATGGATGGATGTATTTAAGTAGTTGTAGAACAATAAGAATCGGAATGAAATTTTATACCAGAGATTATTTGTTATTGTTATTTGTAACTGTTATTTATTGTCGCCGCTCACAACCACCATGATCTCACGCTGGCAGACCAGGACGGGCTGGTCTGGTCCTCGATGATAAATTTATCTTCTCTCATTTCCAGATCCTAGCAGCGCTAGCGGTGTCCCTCGGTCCCTTCGCAGCTGGCCTGGGTAAAGGCTACATGTCTCCCGCCATCGCTTCGATGCAGGATCCGAAACACCAGTCTACCTTCACCGTGAACGACCAGCAGGCCAGTTGGATCGCCAGCTTGAGTTTACTGGGTGAGTGGAGTAGTATATTACCTTTTCTGTTTTTTTTTACTTTAATCATTGTTAAATATCAAGTGTCAATTTCAGTTTATCATGATACATTAGTTACATAGCTTTTGAATTGTAAACGGCCAGACATGCAGACATAAGTTCTAACAATCATATGTTTATGTTCTATTCTTTACTAAAAAATCCCCAGTAATGGATTCTCTCACCTGGATTGGTGAAAGAGTTTATTACTTTTAGTTTTGCCATTAGCGTTCACCGAGTTAACCACGCCCAGCCAGGACTTATATATCTATAAAAATAAATAAATTTGGAGTATCTATTTGTAATATTAAAATAACAGATCTTTACTAAATGCACGGTACACGGTTCACATGGTACATACTCGTATAACAAAATCGCTTTTTTTACAATTTTTGTGTCTGGCCCTTTTGATTAATCTCTACAACGGCTAACGTATTTGAATGGGACTTAAACTGGCACTTAGCTGATTTAATAAGGACTAATTTATACTACCTTTATTTTAAAATCATAAAATATAAGTTGTCATTAACTCTGGTAACTGAACAATGAATTTTTGTTAAATTCAACGCGGATGATGTCTCAGACAGCTTTTTAAAAGTGTACAGTTAAATTATAAAATTTATTATTAGAAGGACTCGTTTGAAATTTAAACTATTTAGACTAAGTCTGAAATGTTAAGCTCCTGTTCAGAAACTAGACAAGGATGTTATTTACTATGGAATAGATTCTCATAGAGACCATATAAGTGCATGCTGTTCAATTATGTAACAGATTCTCCGATACACTTTGATGGAATCTTAAATAGTTATGACTATCGTTTCAGCTTATAGCTGGAAGTAGCCAGTATATCAGCAGCTAGAATAATATTCGATTTAGTATATTTTTAAATTTATTGCTTATATGTAGTTACCATGAATATTAGAAACCATATTCTACGGATTAATAGTAAAGGTTAATTTAAAATTAAGATTGTTTTAACTGTACCTACATATACATATTAATGTTTTCATACGGTTGCTATTGCTGGTTTCATTGATATCTTACGTTACTGGTTTTTTAGTTTATTATTATGAACAAGTTACGAGTAAATTATTTTAATTTTATTTATTATTTATAGAACATGATTAATTAACATCGAAATAAAAAATATATTTTATACTAATTAAAGTTATTAAAATAAATGTAAAATGGTAGGCACCTCAAATTAATAATTATTGCTATGTTATTTACTGTACTGAAAATATCGACATTGAAATTTCGACATCAATACAACACTATAAAATTTTATCAATTCATATTTTTGCCAATACTTACTAAAAACTCTCGGATCGCTTCGAAAAAATCTGTTACCAAAAATCCTTTTTATTATCAGGACAATATTAATGCCACGCCTAAAATTCTGTTGTAGATCGATGAAGGAGTTTTCAAAATTTACCCAGTCCTTTTTGAGTTTTGTCTCGTAGAAACTAAATATTTTCCATTTTATAATGTTAATGTAAAAATAGCTCGTCATTTATAGATTCAAAGACTCTAAATATTAATAAACATCAGTAAAAAATGCTAAGAGACTCATCTATCGAACTCTGTACACGTCCGGAAACCGTTTTCAATAATCCAACAGTTGAATTAACTTTGATCTGAGATTACATAGAAATAATACAGATATACTTGTTAGTCTTACGGTATACCCGATACAAATCCGTTCTTGGTGAGATATAGGGAATGGGTAGACGGTTCTATATATAATACGGAACGAAATCTTACACTATAGTAAAACTTTGTACACCTGTACGATAATTATACAGAGGTAAACTGTAGTCTGGGGTAACGGCTTTTAAGACATAACGGAGGCAAGCCCAGAACGGACCTATAGGGTACATTTTGGAGTGTGCGCAGGACTTATTCCTACATTCCCCTTCCTCCATCGAACACCCCGGCGTACGGCCAGTATCCATCTATGTTGTATACATCCCACCAGTTCGAATGACGCTTTCCTCGTCATTTATTATGCGTACTGCAAAGGATTGAAATAATTTGCCTGCGTCGGTGTTCTCGCCCAGGTATGATATAGTAGTCTTCAAGTGAATAATGAATAGCCATTTCCTAAGTTAGTGCGCCCAACACCTTAGACATCATCGCCTCTTTCCATCAGGTCGATGTCAGGCATTAACATATTATAAGTAAATAAAGTACCTAGTAGTATATCATATAGTCGTATAACGCAAAGCTGAGGGTTTCTAGTCAACTACGGAACCCTAAAAAACTTAAAACAATATTTCATACAAATGCGGGTATAAATAAAATCTCGTAAACGGAGGGTACTTCACAGCACGTGTGCTCGATTACTGTGTTTCGCTGCCATTTTAATTTTTAACGCTCGGTTTAAATGCAATGTATGGCGAATTATGACTGTCCGCGGTAATGGCCCCACCATTGGTCATGTGGTGATTTTGGTGTCGAAAAGATGGATAGGTAGTCGTACCATAATTTGAGGGTATTTTTATTCGACTTGAGTGGTTGAACCTGACTGCTACGCCAAGGTGGATTAGATTTTAGAATTTGATTCAATTTTTGTTGTGTCTGGGTGTAGGAAATCTATAAATTTATGTATATATATATTTATATATATATTTTTGATAAATTTTATATATATATACATATATGTATGTATTTAAAAATATTTCAGTATGTTAAAATGTAATAGTTGCTCTAATCA
Organism: Asbolis capucinus; assembly: GCA_018249125.1. Taxonomy (NCBI): domain Eukaryota; kingdom Metazoa; phylum Arthropoda; class Insecta; order Lepidoptera; family Hesperiidae; genus Asbolis; species Asbolis capucinus. The sequence continues at coordinate 38,707 of DWJZ01000076.1, forward strand.
TCTGTAGTAAGATGAAACGAGATGAAGCTTTCACAGCTTGGAGGATTGTTTCGATTGTAAGCCATCGAAAAAGTTAAGCAACAGCAACAGCGGGCGCGGTCAGTGGGAAGATGGGTGACCGCTAGCAGCAAAAAAACACTTCCGTGCTTCGGAAGGCACGAAAAGCCGCCGGTCTCATTTGTTGTCGTTAGATAGCAATCGCAAAGACATGTAACCTTCGGACGACATAAAAATTTCCGACACTTGAGTTGGCTACTAACCATCCGCGTTGGACCAGCGTGGTGGAGTATGCTCTAGGCCTCCTGGTTTTGAGTAGAGACCCGTGCTCAGTGGTGGGCCATCGATAGGTTGAAGCCGAGATGAGACCCGTGGACCCGTGACGTCAGATGGTAGTCCTCAACCCTGTTCAGATTTTTTTGAATGCCATAGAAATCTGACACTTTTGTTTGCCACTAACCCCTCTCTACCAGTGTAGTGGAGTATGTTCTGGGCATCATCAGTGACGAGGGAAGACTGATGCTTAGTAGTGGGCCATTAATGGATTGAAACGAACATGGAACCTGGTCACAACAAGACCAAGTACAGCTCCTTGAAAATAAAAACATTATTATATGTATTTTGTAAAATATTTGAGCATGTATCAAAATTCATAAACCAAACAACTTTCCTATTCAATTGTAGAATGCTTGCGCATTGAGCTGGTCAGCTAGTCGTGGCATTTGGTTTGCAAATCAGAATCGTAACTCTGGGGCAATGGATACTAACACCGGCGGCGATGAACGAGTAGCTACGGGATTTTATCGTTACGATATTAACAGATTCTATTTGTATCAAATATATTAGAAGCTCCCTTCGCTTCAATTCAGAAGAACCAGTTATCAAAAGAAAATAGTTATTGTGACATAACTGTAACAGTTACATATGATAACGCGGACTTATTTTCAGACATTGATGCCCTCTATAAAACTGTAGTACATCACATTGTTCTATTATCAATCATTTTCACAGTATACGCGATATAACGATTTTTTGGTATTTTTGTCACACATTGGGTTACACTGTCGAAATTTACATACGGATCCTTTACTTTTTTAATTTTTAATTTAATGCGGAAAAACAGACGCCATATTTGTTTACCCCAAATGTCATTAATTTACATTTTGAACTAGCGTTTCACGTAAACGCTGACTGAACAGATATTTGTCTAGAGAGTAAGGTAACAGGAGTAGAATATAAAGAAGGATGACTAAAGGATGGATAGAGAAAAGGAGAGAACAGAAACATGATAATTTTCCTACTCTACTCCTACTCCTCTTTTTCTTCCTGTTGTTTAGTCATTCTACTGCCCATGTTACCTACGCGTCCTAAAGCGGTATTGATTCCAGTTGCTTCAGAAACATTCAGCTTCCCTTAATTCTTCATCCCCGCATGTGTGGGTCTTTTACATGCTCAATGGCAGTCAACGCAACTCCCCAATCTGATGTTATTAATGACCATGAGCTGCGGTGATCACTTACCATCAGGTCTGCTCGTTTGCCTGCTTATCCCATAAAAAGTATCGCTTATCCCCTCGAAGTAGGACAATGACAAATGCCGGAACCGTGCTAAGATATGTCTTTGATGTTGCTCAACGCGCGGTATGTGGCCTAAACAGAGCTCATGAATGGAATGGCTCCGGTTCGATTCCTGGTCAGTTTTCTCTATATAGACACCGTTTAGCTGGTCTGAAGGCACGCTTTGATATCATGATTTACTTGATAGGGGCGAGACTATGTGCTTTTAAAATAGAAACTGCAGGTTTAAGTGTATATAATAGACTAGCTTCTGCCCGCGACTTCGTCCGCGTGGAATAGTTACTTTGGGCTAACCTGCGACTTCGTTTTTGTCATACATAATTTTTGCGAAACTTTAACCGTTTACGCAGCGCACGCAGCGGAAGCTCTCAGCAGGAAAACATCTCCTGATTTTGAAACATTCTTCATTGATGCTCAGCTCCTATTGGTCTTATCGTGATGATATATAGCCTTCCTCGATAAATGGGCTATCTAACACTGAAAGAATTTTTCAAATCAGACTTAAGTTCCTGAGATAAGCGCGTTCAAACAAACTCTTCAACTTTATAATGTTAATATAAATTTTAACCCTGTCTTTGTGCGATTTCTTTGGCTTATAAAACTGTAAAAAGACCTCAATAATAGACGCTAATAAGGGCCTACCGCTGGCCCTAAAATGACCTCTTGAAGATTTCATTATTTAAATAAATAATAATACTTTTAATTTAATGAGAGACTTTAAGAGAGATATCACTTAATACTAACATTTTATTTTCATTTTAAAATTGCTGCGATGACAGATAATGTATGCCGACTTCAAAAAAGGAAGAAGTATTTTCTTACTAGTTTCAGCTCACGACTTCGCTCGTGTCACGTGTTGATAACACGTTGATCAATCCCAGGGGAACCTACAACCAGGATGCAATATATCCTATATTCAAATCCTCGATGTGATCTATCTGCCAAGCTATTCGTCATATATCTATCTATATATATCTGAACGTAATTTAGCACAAAAATTTATTATAGTCTGAAATAACACGTACGTTACTTTTTATCAATGCACCACGCGGGCGAGACCGAAATATATTAAAAAATAAATAAATACTTTGTGTTGTAATTTAGGTATTTTATTTTTAGTGTGTTGGAGGATCTTGCAGTACAATGGTAACTATTATATTCCACTTTCATATCAAAAATACCAAAGGTATGACCGAAGCTATTGGTTCCTAAGACAAAACAAGTGATATAATTTGAATGTGAAACATTAGTTAAGAGAGAAAAGGGATTCTGCAACTGAGAAGGCCTGGAGTACTATTACTAGAGACTAGACTAGACTAGACTAGACTAGACTAGACTAGAGTACTATTGCGGATTGGCGCCGTTCGAAAGCCTCTGATATAATTTGATGACTACCTAATTAGAAAATAACGAATGGGACCGAGGACTTTTGGTGCCCTCCGAAGCACGGAAGCGCTCAGTAATATATTACACCAGCAGTCACCGATCTTTCTACTGATAAATAAATAAATATCTCAGGACAAGTCAAACGGTCATCCGATTCCAAACTAAGCATTGTGTGATCAAACAAGTAAACATACATACATATAATTTTTTTCAATACATACATAGATACATTTATTACACTCAGACACGGAACACATATTCCAGTTCATCACAGAATAGTTTGTTCTGGGTTGGGATCGAACCTACGACCTCCGGCTTATTAGTAGCTAACCACTAGACTAACAGACTATTGATGCAAGTCGTCACTATGAATGCTGCAGCAAAGCTTAAAATTAACTGTTTATACTACTTATAAATGAAAATTGAAACTATTTATTTCGTTCTAGGAAACAAAAGGTCACTTAACGAAAATCAAAATTTAACAACAAAAAGTCCCCACATCAATTTGAAATTAATAATAAAAAGTTCTGAACTAATTTTCTATGTATATATAAAAAAATCAATGCCACTTTTCGTTGTAATTTTATAAACGAACGGGCTCACCTATCCAAACCAATTGTATAGGCTTTGTTCGGACTATTTAGTAGATGGTTTATGTGAAGTTTACACAAATCGGTAGACTGGTTTTTCATTTATCACATTGTTCGAATTTGGAAATGGGGATTTTACTGTGAAGTTGAAACTTTTCAGTCCACGCGGACGAAGTCGCGGGCGGAAGCTAGTATTATATAAAAATAAATACACACGAATTGAGAAGCTCCTGCTTTTTTTAGAAGTCGGTTAATAATTTAAAAAATATATTACAAAAATTCCAAAAAAATAATATTGTTTGTATTTTTTACCTCAAATAAGATAGCGCTAGACTACGATCCCACCTGATGGTAAGTGGCGATGAAGTCTTCGATAGCAAAGCGCACTAACTTAGTATATGCCTATTCACTCTTGACTTGAAGACATTTACATTGTAATCAAACGGGTTTATGACACGGTCAACTTATTCCAGTCTTTCGCGGTACGGTAAACAAAAAACAAGGCAAAGCACGTCGTTCGCACTGGCGGGATGATAGCGACAAAGTGATGGATACCCGCCGTGCGTCGGCTCGTTCGATGATGGAATGGGGATGGGAGAATAGAGCAATTCCTGTGCACATTCTCCAAAGTATACCCTATCCATGTTAGATGTTTATTATCAAGTTAAGGTGAAGCAAAACTTGGTGGCGAAGTCTGTACTCCTGAGCGTCAATAAAGTTCTCCAAGGTGTGTCATGTCCACCAATACGTATTTGGCCAGCAGATTGGACTATACCTTTTACATCTTCCATTGTGAGTGAAGGCCCGAGCCCAGTAGTGGGACATTATGGGATGCAGTTACGTAGCTACAATATCGTAAGTGCTATTGGTATTGTATTAACTACGGAGCGAAAATTTTGCATAGTTTTTAACTTGATGAGAATATTTTTTTAATAACAAGCATTACCTGATACTACTTTCAGGATTGGCTCCAGACAAGGGAACTCCTCAACGGTTAAGAATACGGTCATGAAATTTTGCGTGTTTCTTTGTATTATTGATACTTATAAATAAAATTTCTGTATACACTAAAATGTTAATATCTCCTGTACACGATATAAGGCCAAGCATTGGTCTCCTGATAACCGAGGCCTAGAGCTGCTCCAGTGCAGATTGGAGAATGGGTTAGGGGTCAACCCAAATGTCGGATTCTTTTTCGTTACGATAAAATTTGCCACCAGCAAGCAAGCAGCGAACGATTAGCAACAATAAAACATACTATCGCTCTATGTCAATAATGTTTTATATCAAGGCTGCTGAATCCCAGGCCCGCGGGCCATATAATGCTGGATTTTAAATGGCCCGCGCAAGTGTGTTTTTAGAACTATTTTTATTACGCAAGTCCTGAGAGCAATTAACTAGGAATTATTAGTGGCCCGCAGTAAATTTATCATCCCTCAGTTTGGCCCGACCGTCGAAAAGGTTGAGCATTCTTGTTTTATATCATTTAAAAAAGCCGACTTCAAATAACTACGACAAGTAATATGGTGGAGAGATCATTGTCAACGTAGTCGTAGTCAGTTAATTACGTATAATTAAAAATAACTCACAAACTAATCGACAGATGTCGCTCAAAATGCAACCACCTGTCAAGCACCAGATTTCGATCAAAAAATCAAGTAATCAAATCAATCCACTCAGTAAAAAGTTCTATGGTAACATAAATAAGCTTTATTAAAAATATTTAGGCACACAGGCTTAAATTACAGAGCCCTATTCATTTCATAACCATATTTAAAGGAGTTCATACATGTCATAAAAATGCATTGTCATCGGAATTGAAGCAGTATGCAAAATTTCAGCTCCGTAAGAGGAAGTGGGTCTAATTAAGCTTGCAAGATTTACCCGTAACAAACAAATATACAAACATACTGTGACGAAAAGGCCCTGCCGAAGGGGGGAGCCCGATGGGCCACTCGGAGTCGGGATTGTACGATAAAATTAGATTTAAATAGAAATCCTGCCGATACAGTATAAAATGGTCCAAAGAGCGGACAGCACCTGAAGTTCCAGACGCTGGCTCCTTCAGCCGATTTTTCCTCGAGGTTTTCACCACACGCGGCACTAATACTAATAATAGTATACACTTAAAAGATTTATGTAGTTTCTTTTGATAATGACAAATGCCACTCCCGCGGGATATACACATGAATTATGCTAATTAATACGAATTCTCCAGCATTTTAATGCGGTAAAAACTATTTTGGCGGCAATGCGTGTTCACGATCGGCGCACGAGGGTCAAGTTTTTTTCGTTCGGGCGTTATCGGCCGGCAGCCGAGGATTGCCGAGCTTGTCCGCGAACTATTTGATCGGCGGGATATTTAAAATACCCGCGAATAGTGAACACATACAATGCATGTCAAATAAAACCTTGTAAAAATGCACACGAATTGGGAACTTCCTCTTTATGAAAATCATTTAAAAACATATAACATGCGTGATCGTTTGCCTAACGCTCGCTAAATAATAGTACTATATAAATATAAAAAAAAAAATTATATATTTAAAATTAACAAGGCAAAAGATTAACCTAAAAAGTAAGAAATACGAATATTTCTTCTCCCCCGGACATCCACGGATACCCGGCACATTACTAGAAAGCCGTCAGCAATTCCATTGAACCTTCAATAATATACTCTGACAGGTTTTCGCCCGCAAAACATTTTTCCATCATTGCACAGACTGAAATAGTTTTTCGCTTTCTTGTCGACTCATTCAAACAGCCTTACATAATATCGATCAGTTTGAGAATAGACAAAGAGCAAGCTTTATTTTCTTATTTTTAGAATTCAATCACGAAAATTGGAAACTCTTTGAGGTACTTTTAAAATACACACACAGCACTTATGTATATTTACTTCATACCATTAGTACTTGGGACCTGTATGTTAGTAAGCCTGCCTACTAAGCCGTCGTAGGTTCGTTCCCCAGAATAAACTTTTCTGTGATGAGCAGGATTTGTTCTGTGTCTGGGTGTAGTAAGAATTTGTATATAAGTATGTATTTATTTGTATGTTTATCAGTTATCTGATCACCATAGTACACGTACAAGCTAATACTGAGTTTTGGTTCAGAGTACAAGATATCTCAATGATATTTAAGAAAAATTTCCACCCACCACAGTACCCACAAAAATATCCACACAAACATTCGAATTTATAATATTAGTAGGGTAGGACATAATTCTTCCGCAAAGACGTACCATCAAACAACCGACTCCTGTCGACTGTACCACACTACCAGCATGGTATTATACCTCACCTAATTTTAGGCCACCTTAACACAGCAAATCGAACGAAAACTGTACCTAAATTTAACTAAACTATAGTTAAGGATAGATATAAAAATATATTTAAAGTTTATTGGTAATATTCATAAAATTTAGAGCCTACTACTTTATTTATTGTTGCGCAGCGTTTTTAAATCATTGCTATGTTCTCACCGTAGGGGCTACACAATTATGACCGTGTATATCACATTTTGTTTCTCATTTCCCTATGTTAACCCATTAAACACGTCTTCAATAATGAGCTAAAGTTTTATTTACGCCCAGCTATTTTTGTTTACAGTTTCATAACTTCAAGTGTCAGCATTTCAAAAGCAAACTATTTGTAGTTGCATTTTCGTTATTTACATACGAGGCGGGTTACTCATTCACATTTCACTGAATCTGGAATGCAAGAGAGTGACAGGATCCCTTTCACCAAAGTTCCGACTTAAATGGACCTAATGAAAATTGACAGTTCACTGGATCGAACAAACAAAGCCTCTTGCGGCTCATTCTAAAATGAACTCTATTCGTAGTTGTCTATGGTTTATTTTGGTTTAAATTGTCAAATTTAAATTTATAATGGCTGAAGTAGGCAAGTAGGCAGTTACATTTTCGGATACAGAATATTATGTTACTGAATTATAAGGTTTTGAATGTGAATTGTGAGATTTTCAGTACTGATTTATTAATTAGATGGTGATAGCCTAGTGGTTAAGAATTCGACCTCCTACTCCGGGGGTCCGGGTTCGAACCCCAGAGCGTACACTTCAGATTTACGGAGTTATGTGCGTTTTAAGCATTTAAATGTCACTCGCTTTAACGGTGAAGGAAAACATCGTGAGGAAATCTGCATGCCGGGGAATTTGCAAAAACTCAAAGGTGTGTGCCAAAGTTTGCCAATCCGCACTTGGCCAGCGTGGTGGACTATGGCCTTAACCGTCTCATTTAGAGAAGAGACCCGTGCTCAATAGTGGGCCGTGATGGTTTGGGATGATATGATGTATTTACTATTTGCGTATTCAATATGTGCCCTGTAATTCATTATATATTATCTCAAACTACAGTACAGTAAAAATTAACCTTAAAATCTATACTAATATTATAAAGAGGAAAGATTTCTTTGTTGACTTGAGGAGAATAGGCTCCGAAACTACTGGACTGATTTGAAATTTTGATTTTGTCATTAGAATCCTACATTATACTCATGAACATAAGCTATAAAATATTTCCAAATCGTTAGGGGTCTGTATGAAAACTTCAATAATGAAACCCAACCTGTGGAAAAAGACTAATAAGCCCTTATGTCGCGTACGCTACGGAAATTATCGACAATAGAGCAAAGTGATGTACTACAGTTGGATAGAGGACATTACTATCTACAAATAAGTCCACGACCATATGGCCATCCGTT